>VWYN01012141.1:214369-247322 GCA_013400075.1 Hippolais icterina | reverse complement strand
GTATTTGAAAAGCAAAACATGCAGTGTACTGGAGGCAATAAACATCTTTAATGCTATTTTTACCTTGCTGAAAAACACACTAGTACTGCAGTTACAGCCTTTTCAGATATTTGTTCCGTATTAAAAAAAATTATATAGCACAAACGAATAAATGTATTAAAATAATAATTAAAAAATAGTTATTTATAAAAAAATAATTAAAATTTTACCCTAAAATATCATAAAGAATACATTTCAATTTTTATTAATTTTTTTTTTCTTTACATTGAATTAAAAACTTAACAGGCTGCAAGTACCCAGGGTGTTCAGGAAATAGAATATGATTTTAATCTTCAAAATCTTGAAGTGGGCAAAACCAAAATCTCTAAGTAGGCAAAAAACAGCCTCAATAACAGTTTAGTTCAACACTAAATACACATACATGAATATTTATGTAATGCTATACAATACAAAACACTATATACATACATATGTGTATATATACAGGAGTTAGGATGGAACTTTCCTCTGTTATTGATTATTACATTGCTATTTAAAGAACCTAATAAACACAGAAATTATCAATCCTATACTACAGTTATGCACTTCTGCATATCACATTTCTAAAATAGTCATTAACAGCCTCTGGAATGTTTTGAAGCTTATTCAAATACAACAGCAAATTGAAAACTTTTATAGTCCTTTGTATTTCTTCTCTCTCTCATATCACAGTAGGGATCTAAGTGCATATGTAGCTGCACCTTATCTGCAGAAGAGGTGAGAGAGAATTTTGGTGTTTTTTCAATGTCTCTAAACAGTCACAGCCTTACAAAAGAATTAATGGGGACTCAGATTCTTCACTGCATGTTACACCATCAAAGGCAGAATAAAACAACTAATTGCCTTGATAGCAATGAAAAATCTGGGATTGTAGCATTTTTTTTTCCAATGGAAATTGTCAAAGTAACAGGCAATAGAGTGCCAGGAGATCTGGCATCAGAGGAGCAGAAGAGAAGTCAGAACACACACAGTACTGCCAGGGGAATTCCTGTCATCTCAGGAGAATGTGCTAAATTTTAGTGAGCAGCTTAGCCTGAATAGGAAACTGGAAGAAGGGCATAATCCTATAAAATCCCTTACTGAATGGAATTAGCTCATATCCAAAAATATAGCTGTCTCCTAACTTGAGTCATACAGTGATTTTTACTAATACAAAAGTATTGTTTCAGGATAATGAAAATTTAGGTATCCAACCTACATACTAGTTTAGCTATCAAACACAGGGCTCCCTTTCTGTAGTTACACCTCTTCCCTCATGGAAAAAGAGCTCCAGCTTGGCATTGTTTATTTGCTTGGGGTTTAGCTTAGATGCAACAACACCATTCTAATACAAGCATAATCAGCCTCCCCCTTCCCTCCTGTATTACGGCAACTTAGACTCTCCTAATTATGTTTATTTAAATATCTCACCATCAGTCTTCTCACTTTGGTTGCAATGAGTGCACTTATAGGGATAACCAAAAGCAGCAGTGCACCACCTGCTAGGCCTGAGGGACCAAGCTCTTTCCAGTGGAATACACCAGCCATGATGATCTGAAAAGGTTCTGATCACAACAGGTTCGTGTTGATGGCAAGCTCCAGGCGCTGCTGAGCACCTGCTGACATCCTGCTAACAATCTGCCCAGTTGTAAATTATTCTTCTGAGGAATTTGCAAGAGTTAAGGCCTGCAACCAAAAAATGCAGAGGCCACAAAAATCAGCAACCCAGACTGCTAAAAGGACAACAACTAGGGCAAAGTTGAACCTGGTGAAACAGACTTGCAATTCTTTATCATGTCATATGCTATGTAGTAAAATGATAGCAAATGTTTTTATAGGTCAGACAACTACTTTTACTTGTACATTACTAGCCTTTGCATTTCCTGGAGCTAATAATGCTGCTGCCTCAGCATATCTTAGTAGAGGTAGGATAAGTTGTAGATAGACTTCCACAGCGGTTAGTCATCTTTTAAACAAATGAAAACCAATAAAACTACCAGGCGTAGAACTCAAAAGCAATTTCACTAAAATCAGTGGAAACTGTAACCTCTGAAGCAGACAGTGTGGCAAAATTCAGCTTCTCATATTCACTACTACTATATTGTAAAAAACAGTGATTCTGTATACCCCTACTTTTTCCCAGACATCCAACCCAATGTCGTTCAGTAAATTTGGGAAATTAACCCATAACCAAAATGGAAAGAGTTTAGATTCTACATCTAGTTCAAATATTATGCCTGTACAGGTGGCTGACAAAAAGTATGTAATATCAGGATTACAGTCTTACAAGAGAAATTCTGCTGAAATTCAAAGTTATTATAAATAAACAGTCATAAAAATACAAAGTCAGTCTGTCAGCCTGTCACCAGGGTGTAACATCCTGTGTTTTGATCAGGCTAAGTAAGCATGTTGTCTTTTAACACTGTGTATTTTAGGTTTTGTTTTGAAAGAGAAGGACAAATGATCACCTTTTTGTAGATCAGGCCAAGAACTGCAGTCTTGATTGTGACTGCTGTAAGAATGTTGTTGCAATGGTGTAACTGATGGAGTTTTTGAGAGAACCACAAAAACCAGGGCAATAGCACAGTCACCACCACTCCCATATGAACTAGGCTGGGTTTCACTGGCCTCAATCATTGCTCTGAAAATAAAAGAAAATTAATTTCAAATTCCATCCATTAAATCAACAGCCAACAACAAACATTTCACAAACTAAGACACTGGTAACTTGTTCAATTGAGTCTATTTTAGATCTAGATGTAGTTAAAGATCACAACGAATTATGATGTTAAAAAATGGCAGGTTTTATCTGTGCTTTCCAATCTCTTTGCTCAGAAGCAATACTCAAATACAAATCTCAACATGAATGTGCTAATGCTGACTTCTCTGACAATGGAGTACAAATGAAGAATAAAAGAAAAGAATTTTATAAAAGAATTTTTTTTAAAACTAGGTATTTGTACTTAGAAATAACTTGTAACTACCAACCACGAGAGCAAGAATGGAAAAAAATCTATAGGAAAATTCTGACTTTTTGTGTTAGTAAAAGACAATGTTAAATAACCATCAGCCATGATGTCTTCAAACATATTTTATAGTTAACAATTTTGATTAGGATTACATTGATTCATAGCATATTTTGGAGGTAATCAATAATTCTGTTCATTAACTCATTTCTTTATAAACATTCAAGTATTTGATCGTCTCTTAAGTCATCTTGGTAAGCAAGTAAGCATTTCTAAAAACCATTTTTATCAACATCATGGCACCAGCAACACAATAACAGTCACTGCATTTGTCCATTAAATGCCATCAAATATTATATATTTATGTGAGCTTTTTAAAAGTAGAGATGAAAAGAAATTGACAACACAGAAGGAAAGTTAAGTATCTTTTTAGTCCATTTTTCTTAGCATTTGATTTTATATTTGTATATTACATACTTACAAACAATACTGTGAAACTTTTACTAATTTTGTCTAGGTCCTTAGGTATGAAATTCTTGATTTGTTTGAATTTCCCTTCATTAGATCATTTTCAAATAATCATGGGGAGGGAAGTTTGGAAACTGGTAACTGTCTGATCTTCCACACTTTAGCTTTATTATTAATATTTCTTTTTGAACAAAAAATGAAACACATTAGAAACTTGCTTCATTACTTGTGGACCCGTAAAAGCCAGAATGTCAGCTGTAACTTTCAGAAATGCAACTTTAATCAATAAATATTTAAATGTTTGCTTTAATGGCAAAACCAAAGAAGGCTTGTGGAAACATGCTTTCTTAAATAGCACTCTTTGGATGCAAGAAGCCTGCAAGATTACAAATACAGAGAGCATTAAGAGAAAAAAAAAAAAAAAAATTGAACCTCACCCACATTTACAGTATAAAATATGTAATATTAGAGTGTCCATCTAAAGGCATCAGTGTACTAACATCTGAAGAACATTTCCTACAGATAAAAGAAAACCTTTGGAGTAAGAAATTAAGTCTGTTTTTATTTAGCCTGGCTAACAGTTATTCAGAAAAGGATAAATTAAATTCCTAGGGTTGCCCCTATCATCCATGAGTATAATTACAATATATTTTAATCCTCAAATTATTATCGCAGGTCAAAACAAAATCTATCAGAATAAACAGAGATAAGCTTCAATATAAATGCATTCTCATTTATAGCAGGTTTGCAGCAACTTTATATTTAAGGCTGAATAACCTTCTAATATTTCAGAATATTTTCAGTTGTCAACAGCCAGCTATTCACATTTTTTGAGTTTGAATTTTGTTCAAACAATAGCAAAGATTCTTGAAAGGGCTCAAAAAAATTGAGACTTTCTTAATTATCATAGTGATGATGGACAGCAAACTGATAATGGACTCCTCTACCTACCTGAAATACAGATGCAAAGAAAAGACACAGGGAAATAGACAAGATCGGAGAGAAGAACTGAACAGTTTTTGACAACATTGATAATTCATGGCCAAGTAAAAGTCACTGTAGATTCTGTTATCAGGCACAGTAGGTACCTTAACACTTGAAATGCTGAAATGTAACCAGGTACGTCTCTAAGAGGTAAGTTACACAATTAGAAAAATCCTACAGCCGTATCAGAGATCACTGATCCAAACACTGAGGGCCCACTGTGTCCCAAAAAAGTAGGCTATTCAATAAACAAGTGGATTTTAAAAATCTTCACCAGCTTCTAGAATCAGCTTCAGAAAAATATATGGCCGTTTGTCAAAATTTTAGTTACCATTAATCCTAGGGCAGACTTCTGGACTTTCCTCCACTGCTTTTCAAAGTTAGGACATATGCTATATGGTGAATCACCTTCACGGAGTTCAAACAGATCATCCCTTTCCAAGGGCTTCTTGTAACCTAGAGATAAGACTCTGACAGAAAGGACTTCATTTGCACAGCCTGAAACACAACAGGCAAAAAAAGCAGGACTGCTAACTCAAAAAGCTAATGATTTAATCTAGTGTCTACAAATAAACTCTGAGATCAAAGTAACAGGTGTAGTCCTGTAAAAGCTACAGACAAACTTGTGGAACATACTCACACTTACCTTCAGCACACTGAAATTCACCTGGAGTAAGGAGAGCCCATGGAGCGCTCATCTGAACAGAGAGTTCTGGGGAAGCTTTATACCTCAGAATCTGTCTATATGTCTGATCTCATACCTCTTCACAGAAAAATATACTATTTCATAAAAAGACGTGTGGTATCATTATCCACTTACTATTCTGATCTGGAAAAAAAAATCTTTTTATCACAGGAGTGCATTATCATTGAATTCCAGATTCACTTAGGTTGGAAAAGACCCTTAAGATGATAAAACACTACCAAGTTTACCATTAAGGATGTCCCTGAGTGCCAGTCTACACATCTTTTAATACCTCCAGGAATGAGGTGACTCATTACATTGCAACTCATCTTCGAGCAAACTAAACCATATTACACTGCTGGGTTTCAGCACAAATACAATGGAAATTTCCTTACAGTAGACCTTCAGCGGTTTATTTTTTTTGTAATGAAGTGCTTTTATCCACATAAGTGTCAACAAAAACTAAACCTGGTTCTAAAAATGGCAGAACAGGGCTGATGAATACACTGAGCCTAAAGAAACCATGACAGAGACATAGATACTTGGAATTTTTGATAAGCATGCCAGCTTTGTGACAACTCAAAGCAAATTGTGCAATACCATTTTTGAAGTGAGGAAAATGCAAAAGGATTAATGTTGACAATGCACTTTGACTTAACGGCCATCCCAAACATCTGGGGCTCTAACAGACACACATGCACAGACACTGGATCATGCATCCACATCCTCCCTGTAGTTACTTCATAGCTAAATACCTTTTTTTGTTTGTTTGGATTTTTTTTTCACTTCTCTTCTTTTGTTAGACATTGTATAATTAGTTAAAAGATACGAAGTGTAGCCTACTTTGAAAATTTGGGTGAATCCCATGACATAAAGAATGCATCAATGTCATGCAGCAACAATGCACTGTAGAACTTTCCAGAAAAACTGAACATTTGTATTTATGGTCTAGGATGTAAGGACCAGTAAATACAAAGGTGAACTCCCAAATTCAACAAGGCCAGAGTTTAACTGAATACTCTGAATCATTGAAACAGCCTGGTTGTTTTGAATCAGCTTATGAAGAGCAAATACTAGTTTCTGTTATCTGTAGAATTAAAAATATTGTATAAAGCAAGAACAGTTCTAAATGTTTCCTACTTTGAGCTTTTTGAAGTGTGTATATCATGTGACCCAAGCAATTTTTCAAAGAAAAAAAGTTAAAAATTAGTAATGGTCACATGACATAATATATAAAATTATTTGAAATAACATTGAACATATTAAGTGATAGGAAATTGCAATACTTTGTAGAGTTGAACTTTCAGCTCTTATTTTTGGGTGAAAAAATTTGCAAGATGCAGAAGAAGTTCCTGGTGTACGTGAGCAGGTCAGTGACAATAAGAACTTTGTGGCCTGCCATAAAAGAGGAAGGAAAATGAGCATGAAATTGGCTACCTGAAAAATATCTTACATGTACTAGAGAATATTTGTTCCTGGAGATCTAGAAAGTTGTTATATTTCCATTGTTAAATAATGCCATTAGATAATATATAAAATGACTGTTACTATGTATAAACAATACCCCACCAAATAGTTGAATGTGATCTCTAAATGTTGCAAACTTTGATTTTTGTACAAAAAGCTAACAGCCCTGTCAAGGTCAGGCTCAAGCTAGAATGACATTGTGGAATCTAGATGCAGAGTCTACAGTTCTGTGAGCATCAATGATCAGCAACAACCAGTTTAATAAATTCTCACGTGCTAAACCAGGAATATGTTAATTTAATGAAGAAAGAAGCATTCTCCTCAGTGCTGCACTTCTGTTTAAAAATGAACAAAGGAAGAAGTATCAATGATACATGAAAGAATGGCATTCTTGTTGGTGTTTTTGTTTTCTTCTTTACTAAACATGTAGTTTTAGAAGATATTTAATTCTGAGCTATTAAAAGACCTATACCTATACAATTTTTTTTTCCTGTCACCTTCTTCCACCAATACACTCTAACACAACGTATGAAGAATGAGAGAGGCCTACAGCCTCATGGATTAATAGAACAACTTAACTTGCTTCCTTTAATCTTTGACAGTNATATATATATATATTTATTTTTTTTTTCCGATTTGAAGTTATCAACAGCTAATACTTAAGGAACAGCAGGGTCCTTTCAGTACACCCTAAGAAATAAAGCACTTCTAACATGTGCCATATGCACTTAAATGAGAAGCGCATGAGGCTTGTGCACTGCTGCCAATTTCATAAGGCCCTGGAGATAAGAGTACCAGAGGCAAACAAACACGAACTCTCCCGTAGTGCCCGAGGAATGTGTGGGTATCCACGCCCAGGAGTGACTGCAGCACACCCAAGGAGTGAATTCTGTCCCTCGGTCACTACCTCCTTACAATAATCCCAGCCCAAGGACGCAGTTGCAGCCTTTTCCAGCAGGTGCCGTGAAACACCCACCGACACACCCGGCGCTCCTCTGTGGTTCACCACGATAGTTTTCCTTGTGCTTTCATTACAATGCCGAATGATTACACGACAAATGACTGCAAACAGGCGATAAACATGTATGTCCCCCTTCCCTGGCAAACACACCCGCTCCCTCACCTACGCGCCCCTACAGCGCGATGCGCCTGGCTGTGGAGGAACACCCCGGTCGTGCCCATTCCCTGCTAAAACCCGACTCCTGTCCGCGACCTGAAGATTATTCCTTCCTTATCCACGCAAAGGATATATCCCAGGCCACATCGGCTGCGCCTGCAGGGGCAAGACTAGCAGGCATCCGACCCGGAATCCCGGCGGGTTTCAGGCGGCCGTGGGAGGAAGCAGGCACTGCGTTCGGGGTCTTCCAGCGGCCCGGAGCCACACCGAGAGCCCTCCTTCCTCCTCCTCCTCCTCCCTCCTCCTCCTCCTCTTCCCTTCTCCTCCTCCTGGCCCTCGGGAGGTGGCCATGCCTCCGGCACCGCCCGCTGGGGAAGGGAAGGGAAGGGAAGGGAAGGGAAGGGAAGGGAAGGAAGGGAAGGGAAGGGAAGGGAAGGGAAGGGAAGGGAATGGTCCCCTCAGCCTCCCCGGGCTGCTCCTGCCGCCCGTGCTTTTCGCCAGCCCCAGCAGCTCGTGAGGGAGCCGGGGACAGGAGCCGAGGGACGGCCCAAGGCTGAGTCGGGGGAGGGTCAGGCTGGANCTCCCTCCTCCTCCTCCTCTTCCCTTCTCCTCCTCCTGGCCCTCGGGAGGTGGCCATGCCTCCGGCAGCGCCCNGGATATCAGGAAAAGGTTCTTCAGGCTGTTTGAGCACTGGAACAGGCTCACAGGGAAGTGGGCACAGTACTGAGGCTGACCGAGTTCAAGAAGTGTTTGGGCAGTGCTCTCAGGCACAGGGTGTGACTCTTAGGGATGGTCCTGTGCTAGATAAGGAGCTGGATTCCGTGATCCTGATGGGTCCCTTTCAACTCAGCATATTCTGATTCTGTGGTTCTGTAGCTATTGCATGCATAACACATTTCAAAAATAGTATGACTCTTGAACATTCCTTTTTTGATAAAGTTCAAAGATGTGAAAGTTTCTCTCACATAAAAATAGAAAAGCAAACCAAAACAAACACCTTAAACCAAAACCAAACACCCCAAAACAAAAACCAACCAACCAAACAACCCAAAACAAAAACAAACACTCAAAACCACCCAAAACCAACCAACCAACCAAGCAAACACCCAAAACCAAACCAACAAAAAAACCCAAACCCAACTAACCACCAACCAACCAAAAAAAAAAAAAAAAAAAAAAAAAAAAAAAAAAAAAACACCGATAACCAACCCTCATTCCCCCCAAACGCTTAACCNAAAATAAAAAAATAAAAAAATATTCCAGTTATCCAGCATTAACATGTCTTTTTCTTGACTTCCTCTGGTTCTGGCCATGCTCTCTTTGTCTCCTCTTGTTATTTTCGGTACTCTGTGTGTCATTGTCACAACTCTGCCATTTTCTCATTCTTTCGGAGGCTCTTTCCTCCACCTGGTGCCCTTCACATTCAATTGAATGTGGCAGGGCCAGTTCAGGAGAGCTCTGTGGAATCTTAACATTTGCACCTTGATTCTGGTATAGACAAAACTTTAAATTTGAAGGCATTGGTGGAGGCAAATTCCTTACCTTTCCTGCTGGTAAGGAATTTTTGGCCTGATGGACTCTTTACTGTGTGCAGTCATGCTAAAAAATGGTACTTCTAGAGAAATAGAAACTTGAGTTGTTAACACTGTGAAAGTTCTGAAGAGTTTAATTTTGCATGCATTAAGGCTTAAAAAATTAAAAGACTGACAAACTATAAAATTACACAGAATGTTAGAAAATAAACTGATTACTTTACTCCAACATCTAGTATAGTTGGGAAAAGAAATAGGTCAGAAAAGAGTGAGAGGAGATGGACAGGGCAAAGAGTGGCACAGTGGGCACAGGTCCAACTGGGACCTGTGTCGTGGTGGTCGCATGACACTTCAATGTTTTAAGGCACTTAATTCAGTTTTTCTTTCCTGAGTTTTCCCCTACTGACAGGAGGAAAAGGTTGATGTTAACAAGCCTCACAGTGGAAGCATGCGTGGCACAGGAACAAGGCCCTGGGAAGAATTGTGTGTGCCACAGGTTATTTCCTTCTCCTCTGAGTGAAACTGCAAGTGAGCAGTGAATAACTACTGGGAAAACACATAATTATGTGAAAATCGGGCTAGGAAATTGCACTCCCCAAATGTTGCCCTCATCAGCGTGGTAAAGCACTATGATAGTTACTGACAAAATACACGTACATAGTATTGAATGTTGTTCACTTCTCAGTAAAAATTACTGGAGTATGATTGCTATCTTTATTGCTGGAGTTACACCTGCCTTATAACCCACAGCTGCCTGGTTGCTACAAACAGGTTACAATCGTGTACACATGTTCAGCATTCCAAGTATATTTTTAAAGTGTTATTTTACAAAGGAGTGCATTTTCAGAAGTCATCCTGATGACAACAATGTGAAAAATAATCTTTAAGAATTTATTTTCCAAAGCATAAATGGTGTGCATTGCCTCAGTGCCCATATTTTCTAATAGAGGATTAGAAATAGGCTTGTCAAGCCTATTTAGAAAGGGATTATCAGTTTACAGGAACTGCAAACATCAGTGTAGAAGACAGCAGTCTTAAATTTCTTCCAAGTCAGGGGTTTTTTTTGCAATCTTTAGAAAGCTTATTTTCATAGTTAAACATACTGGATTGCAAAAGCCTGGTGAGATTTCCTCTTGCCCAGAAGGGAAGTGTGCTATTAAGCTTAGTGGTTAGAGAAGAATTTTTCTGTAGAAGTGGCTTGACACGTAAGAGAAATGAGAGTTGTTCTGAGAATGGGATTTCCCAACCCTATGGAATCCCTGAGGTTAGAGAGGAGATTAGAAGGGGAAATACCATTTGCATGTGACCACAGATCAGCATATCAAGGCTTCTGTAAGAATTTGATCTCAGTCCTGAAAAACCACATAGTAATGTATTTAGATACTATTTTATCAAGACCTTTTAGGGATAAATTCAATTGTAATAGTGCCATCCTTTTATTGATAAACCATAGCAATCTTGTACTGTAGTAAAATGAATTTTTTATATCTTTTTTCAGCTTGAATACTTGGCCAGTCCTGAGAATTTTTTAGTAGCTGACAGCCTGTGAGGTCCACTAAAATTATCAGGGTATATTCAGCAGGTGATACTCTGACAGTCCTGAGCACTGTGGGAGACAGTCAAAGTCATGAAGAGTGCCAGCATAAGGCACTTTCAAAGCAGGTAACTCTGAATTTCAATGTGAGGAGAAGTGCATCCTTGTGGGAAAAGCATGAGGCATGAGTGGGCATAACAACAATGCAGAAAAGCCAGATGGGAAAACTTTGGAGTTTGTGAGAGTGTGCAGGGAACTCGGAGTCACCATGAAGGATTTACCTGACAGTGAGCTGTCAGTAGAAACTACGGTATAGCCAGTTACAGGAGTTGAGATTTCTGAATTTCTCAGAAGCACAAGCACCACTGTTGGTGAGCACAGTTCCCTTGTCACATGACAGAGACATGAGGTCACCCCCGTTAAACATCCTGATTAATACTACAAAACTTTCTGGGCATTGATTTGATATAGGAGTCCTTTCCCAGTGCTGGTTTCAGAGTGCTTTGAAACCATTTCATGGGGGGTTATATCAACATTAGCGTGAGAGAATTTTCAGTTCAAGAGAAACTTAAAATGTCCTCTCTTTTCCCTGTTTCTGTGTAAAAGAACAAATGTTAGCCATTTATTCACAACTAGTGGTATTAGATATATGTAAAAGTACATATATAAGATTTTCTTCTAAGATCAGGTGATTGGCTTTTGGATAAGCCCAACAAATGTTTTACTGGGGCCGTTAGCAGTTTGGTTTTAGTGGTGTGGATCTCTCCATGCTTTAACTTGTATATGTAATGGGTACTATATACAGAGTGCACTCTGAGGCCTTCTCTGACTGAAGGTCTCTTGGGTGCACTGAGTTTTTGTTGTAACAATAATCTTGATTAAAAAGGAGGGAGAAGGAAGAGCCAGACTGGCACTCTGCCGTTACTTGTTCTAAGCAATACGTGATGTCAGTAAAGGTGTGCTTTTATACTAGTGGTTGGGCAAAGTGTCAAAGATTTGAGATGACAGGGAAGTGCAAAGGAATCCAAGAGCTGCCACAGTGAACTTTACTCCAAACAAAATGACATGTTTGAGAAAGGGAAGCAAAAAAATTAATTAAAAGTTATTTGTTGAGCTGTATTGATTTTCATACCAGCAGACATACTGCATCTTTTTCTCCTTGTGACTGCGGAGTGAAAAAGGCACCTTTGATGATACCTCCTGCAAAAACTTGTGCAGCACAGCTTTGATAAGCTGCTCAGCTTCATAAAGCTGAAGACACTGGTCATTCAAAATTAAGTATTGAAACGCACAAACACACACACACATCCCCTTAACTGTAGTGGAAAGAAACAAAGGAAACTTAGACCTTCTTCTTAGAAGCACTTAAAAGGATACACTATGCAAAAAACATTCCTACAGCGCATTTGCATCCTATTTGAATGGTTATGGTATGGTTTTCTTTCTCCTGCACTAGCAGTAATTGGGACACAGACATAGGCAAACTGAGGATCCACGCTTCACACATGAATAATGCAGGGCTTATCTGTCTCTTTGCCTCATAACAAACTCTAAAAACCTGTAGACTGCACTCCTGTATTTACCCAGTGAAGTGATTTGTAAATAAATGAGCTTCATAAAAATGAATATTTCTTCTTTTGTTTTGCAGCTGGGATACAGAGGGAGTAAGGCTAAAAAACACACAGCAAATCAAAATCTGGGTGAGGTCTGTGGGACTCTAAGCTCCATCTTTCTGCCAGAGAGGCTTTTGCAGACCCTCTCAGAGTTTAGATTAGAGAATGAATCCTTGGAAAAGCTCAGATGGTAATTTTATGGAAAAATTATCTCTGGATACACAATTCTCAGAACTATTTTCAAGTTCTTACAGGAAGATCCTTCTGTCAGCAGAATGACTTTTTGTTCTTGAATGACTTTTTGTTCTAAGCTCCTTTTGCCCATCTCAGTGCCCCTAATTGCAGTTCAGTGAAACACTTAAAACCCCCCACACAGTGGATCTTTAATGCCATACACCACTAGTCACCCCACCTCCTAAACTCCACGCATGCAGTAGTTGTCAATAATATATGACATCATTTACTTACGTGTAAATCTCCTGATAGACAGAAGGAAATAGATTAAAAATTGGTCCCAACCCTCAAAGCCCAGAAACCAGCCTATCTACTGAAGTCACTCAAGAGGAGGAGTCATAAATTGCAGAAGCTTAACTACAGCTTTACTTTCTGCTTCCTACTCACTCACTTCATTGGTGTCATTCAGTTGTGTTAGACATCTAGCATTTAGTTGTGTTAGAAATCTAGTATAACACTCATTTTGCCACTTTTCTGTGGCTATTACACGTCACTTTTTCTCCACTTCCACATGCTGAAATTGTGTTTCTTCATATGTTTGATATATTTGGTGAAATCAGGTAAGAACCATCAGCTTACTTGTGATGTAGAATCTTTGCTTTAATCAAATATTTAAAAAATGAATAATCCTTCATTGAAATTGACCAAAAGTTTAAGATAAAATTTTATTAATTATGCCTAATGGAGCAGATAATTAGTAAAAAGAATTCAATAACTTTGAAACTGAACATAAGTTTTCATTTTAAAGTAAATAGAACCAAGCCTGATACTTTATCTCTGGCTGTACTTTGCCCAGAGACCTGCTCAGGTATGTGCACTTTGTACAAAGTAGACGTAATCATGAAATAGTCTTAATATACTCATGTGTGTTTACTGGTTGTTGCTGATTTGATAGGTGCTTAGATTTTCAAGTTACATTTTTAAATAGTAAAATTTAGTTACAAAAAAGACTGTACTTAAGATTTTCCCCTTTTCAACCACACAAGATAATCAAAATGCTTAAAAACATGCACAAGAAAGTTAAAATTATACATTAACTTTATTAAACTGCATGTGTAACAGCCCAATGCCTACGTGCATGTTTTGATTGTACAGAAAAGAATGAGTACTCCAACAAGAGTGCACAAAGGGCAGCTGAGTATTGCTTCCAGTATTCAGTGAGAAACAGGAGTTTGAAAAACTTCCCTCAATGACTCCTCACTAAACAATTCAAAGAATTAAATCTATAAACCTATTTGTAGAACTTACCTAATTCCTCAGTAAAGACATCATCATTTTGATTTTATTCTTTATTTACTTTTGAAAGAAAAACTTCTGTCATTTCACAGCCAAGAGTAAATGAGTTGCTTCCCTTTGACATTTGCCAGCTAATAAATAGGTTTGGCAGTTGAAATAATTTCCTTGTGATAGATTTCTCACTCCCATGGAACACTGTGTCTGGTTTATCTCACTGCCATTCCACTGGTTTTAGAAGAAGTAAATTTTATTTCTACCAATCAAAGGATAAAAAAAAAATTAAAATATTTAAAGGGATATATCTTAGCATGAATCTTTTATATTTCAGATATGAAGGAGTGAATTTTAAAGATCAGAGATTAAACTTGGATTTAAAGACCACATCAGGCAAAATGAGGTTTTCATGTTGTACCTTTGAAACTATGATTAAGTGACTGGTTTTTATTTTCACTTTGTAGATTAGTGTAATGTAATTTATTCTAGTTTTATTGTCATATACAAATATATGAAAACCAGAAATCAAATGTGACACATACTGTTTACATCCCAGGATCGTGTCACATGCATGACACTTTACCAGATTCTTGATTATTATTTTTATTTAATTCAGGTCCACTTCAACTGAACAGTTCTCAGCTTCAGAACTTCAGAAATTAGTTGCCTTCCTGTATCATTTGTTAGCTGATAACCTAATAATCTTAGTAAAAGTTATTTATACTATTATGTGTTTAAATAAGGAAAACAATGGTATTTATTTTGAAATATAATCCTGTCTTTTTCACCATGTAATAATTGTAGTTACTGTCATAACATGATGATAGGCATGAAACTTTTTTCTGGCTGATTTGCAGCAGGTAGTTTCAGGTTATTTTTAACACTGTGTGACTTCAAGCCTGCTCTTGTTTGAATTACATGCATTATTTTTTTGTGATGTCCAGCTCTGAGATGAGCCATCTAGTCCCGGTAGATACATGGTTTGGCATTAGAGGTGATTGGTCTAGTTCCCTAAATTAGTGAATTTGTGTCTTTAATGCCTTTACTGAATCTTTACTGCACTTTGAATGCCATAATTCACATGGTTTAGCTTTCCTTAGACCTCACCTGTAGTATTGAACACATATTTTAGATACCTTGTAAGCCACCCATGCTTGCCTTTTGCAACTTTAAGAGGGGATGCAGGCTTGCTGTCCATCTCAAATGTAGTGGATTTGGTTCTGCCTATGAGCTGTTCCCTGGGAAGAGGAGAAGGGAACTGCCTCTTTTATGGCTCAAAAAATCTGAGAAATTCAGGTTATTTTTTTATACTATTTTTAAGGAACTAAGAAGACACTATTTCTTTTCTCACTTTTGGTTTCTTGAAAGTGATTTGCTTTGCAAAGATTTTAATGACAGAAGAGTTGAGAAAGGTGCCATCAAGCACCAAAGAGATAAAATCTTGTGTAAAGTAATGTAACCCACTAGAAGTCAAGAGATGGGCCGAAAACCTTTGCCAAAACCCAATATCATAGCAAAGGTGAAGAGGCCATAGCAGAAGAACTGTGACAGGTGTTGGTGTTCTGCCCAGAGTCCTGAAGTGCTTTATCCACACAATGAAACCTCAGCAGCCAAAAGATATCTTTAAAGTGTGAGCTTTGGATGTTGATAACCAGACAGGAGAAATTTAGTCATTTTAGACTCTTTTGAAAATCTCCATCTTCTTGTTGACCAGCTTAACCTGGTACACCCCAGCTGTCCAAGTACAGACAGAAATGCTAAGTCCTACTGTTTGTTGTGTGCCATTATGTACACTGACCTTAATTCTTATTTTTTCAAACTCAGAGCAAGATTACTCAGAGCAAGATTCTTTGTTTCTTCTGCCTTTGTGTCTTGGTAATGGTGCTGTTCTGGTGATCCAAAGCTAGGAAAGGGTTCTGGATCATTCCTGTTTTGTCAGATATCTCTTTCTTACTGCTAGATCAAACAAATAAGGTCTAAGAATTGGCAGCAAAGCCACCCTGGCCCAAAGAGGAAGAAACAACCACAGTAGCCTTCTTGTTTATACAGCACAGACTTGTTGTGAAAAAATTCTGAGAACCTGCCTTTGATGGTGAAGTAAAAGATCTTATCAACACTGACTGCTAACTAGTACTTATAAGGAGAAAAGACACGGTTCAGGAAAATATAGGATAATTTCATATTTGAAGGTTTTGAAGGAGCATAGTGGTATCTGCAGAGTCATTAATTAAGCTGTGGTTCGTTGTTCATTGCATGTATTGATACCTCTTTCCAAAGGTTAAGAGCAAAGAAAATGGAAGTTCTCCACTTTCAGTAAAAAAAGATATGGAAAGAAAACTGAAGAGCTGGTATTTCAGGTAGTCCAACTCATCAAATGACTGTCTTAACATTTTCATCTTTTTCAGATGAGGAACAGAAATGTCCTGAATTTACAGACCTTAACCTAGGCAATGCTTTGTCTGGAACAAAACTCCATGTTCAGCTACTCCTATACACAAGGGAAAATCATAATTGTTCTGAGAAACTCACTGAACACAACGTTACTGCATCTGAATACCTGAACACAAGCAAGAAAATTGTCTTTGTTATTCATGGCTTCAGGCCAACGGGATCTCCTCCGGCATGGCTGGGCGACATGAAGAAGCTTTTACTGTCTTCAGATGATATTAATCTCATTATAGTTGATTGGAATCGTGGTGCTACCACTGTGAATTACATAGCTGCTGTGGAAAACTGCAGAAAAGTTGCAGAAATACTGAAGAATTATGTTGACCAGATGCTGGTAAGGCAGGGCATTGCATCTGTTCTGAATAAGTGTAAAGAGCATGGTTTGAGTGGGAATGGATATTTAAAATGTATCTATAGAGAAGTCCAGTGAACAACATCAAATCACATTTCTTTATAGAGGTATTACTAACTTTATGTGCAGTTATTATTGCACATATTTAACTTCACCTGAGTTATTTCCAATTCACTGAAATGTGCCTGAAAGTGCATCTGATTTCTTGAACCAACTGGAAGTTTTATGTCTTCTGGAAAGAGTGAATTCAGCAGTGGGGAAGTGAAGGGAGAGATGTTCAAATAGTATGCAGCAGAAACATTTTACAAAGGCATTGCACTAGTCTTTTTACTAATTATCTTCTATAAATAAATGTTTTAAATGAGAAATAAACAACTGGAAAAGATATAAATATTAATTCCAAAATGGTATTAACTTCCTGTCTCTAGAGACAGTTGCTGAAACCATAGTTGATGTCAGTGGTCTTAACTGGGCTTTAGATTTATTGTTTGATCAAGTGAACAAAACATGTCATGATGTTATTTATGCCATTGTCTGATTTGTCACTTGAAATTTCGTCTCTTCTCACCACTTATTTCTCAGCCATTCTCAGAAATTTTGAATGCTGTGCAGTAAAAAATATTCACGTGGAATTTGAGAAAAACATCCAACATTTTGAGAAAGGCTGCAGTGAAAGGAGAGAAATCCTATCAGAATCTGTCCTCTGGGACTAGATATGGTGATAGCAATTTGCAATTGGGCCAGCAGATTTATTGTTATAGAATAATAATAAAAAAAAATAGGACTATAAGAAGAGTCTCCAAGTTAATTGCTGTTTACAGATCTGCCTGTCAAACAGCGACAGTGTGAGTCCTGAAAGTGGTGGGAGGGGGGTCTGTAGTGTCCCACAGCTATCGCTTTCACACTTACAAGCTGTTGTCAGGCCTTTCTGATTCATTTTGTGACATACTAATATTTCAGATCCTGTGTGTTTCCATCATTTTGCAGGGATTCCAGCTAGGTCAGCTGACACTGTTTTAGAAATCTTCAGTGGGTTTTCATTTGGGATTTTTGAATACTGCCTGCTTTGTAGAATAAGCATTTTAAGGTGCGCATTTGGCACCATTGTTCAGCAGTTGTGTGGCATAAGTATTTGTTGATGGTATTATGTTTTTAATTTATTTTATTGGAAGGATAAAGCAGGGCAAAAAAATTTTTTCCCTCGTTCATGGTTTTGGTTCAACTTTCTTATATCTGATAAATGTCTTCCTCTTCCCTTTCCTGCTTCCCTTCTAACTAATGTGTCGTTTCAGGAGAAATGTGACTCAAGCTTCCTTTTTACATTTTTCTAAAGAAAGAATTTCATAATTTCTACACTTTAACTAATATAGAATTGCAAACTGAAAGGAACTTCATAATATACCTTCTTTTTATTTTTTTTTTAAGAGCTAGAAAGTTAGAAATATAATTAAAAGTACTGGAAAAAAAAAAAAAAAAAGAAAACTAAATCAGCCTACAGATTTCTGTTCTCTTAATTCTGTGTGTGACTGGCTTTGGTGTTTTTTTTCCCCTGATAGGTGGGTGGAGCTTCTCTTGACTCTATGCATATGATTGGAGTTAGTCTTGGTGCTCATATAGCTGGTTTTGTTGGCCAGAAGTATAATGGGAAACTCGGCAGAATTACAGGTAAGGCTTTTAATCCCAGTGCACACATTCTATTGTACCTTGTATTGTTGTCAGAGCACTGAGACATCCACAAACGATAAATGAATATTTAATGACATACATGAGGAAAAATATAACCCTGATAGCAGTTCAGGAAATTGGGCAAGTCTGCCTTCAGGACATAAATCACAGATTAAATTTTCCAACCTGGTTACCTCTGGTCTCTCAAATGAAAATTGAGTGCTACATCTAAATGCCACTTAAGTGAAATGATATGCTACCTGAGTGTCTGAGTATTTGTGTTCTGGAGATGAGAGGAGTTATGTTGTGCATTTTTGTTTTAAGAAGTGTATAATAGGTACATTGTTTTCTGGGGAAAAGGACAAAACAAATTCTCCTGATTTGATTCCCTATGCAGTTGGCTTATATTCTTCTGGATAAATGGGAGATGAGCACATCTAGTTATGGAAAGAGAGAAATTCATAGATACGGGTTGATCAGTCTTGTGGTAAGAATCTTTGCTTTTCTTAGCAAAGAAAATTTTTCTCTTTTTTAAAGAGAAAAATTATGGGTTTTTAAAAATTTTATACCAAGAAAATGAAGAATCACTGCTAAATAATGCTCAGATGTTGGTCTTTTATATATCTGTAGCAGGAGCTCAGGGTTTATGATGCAAATGTTGTTTTTGTTCAGGTCTGGATCCAGCAGGCCCTTCATTCACTCGAGAACCACCAGAGGGTAGACTGGATCCTACTGATGCACAGTTTGTGGATGTAATCCATTCAGATATTGATGGTAATAACACAGCCTTGACTTGCCTATTTCAGCTTGAGGAAAGGCAGGAAAGCAAAAGAGAAGCTGTTTCAGTAACTTCCAAATAGTGTTGCAGGAGAATATTTTGTGTTACCATGAACGTTCGTTTGCTGTGCAAGTGTGCATGAACACAGAGGTTGTAAGCACATGGTTGTCACTGCATTAATCCCTTCTGAGATATTCAGGCTCTGCTGTATCAACTTAGTACACCCCAGAGCCACTGCTTAAAATACTAAATCATGTTACTGTAAGGTTAAAAAAAAGAACATTGTAAAGTCTGCTTCATCTATGCTTTAATCTCTGGTTTCACTTTTTATCTCAAAACCATAAGTAAACCTTTAATACCACAATTGTCCTATTATTTATGTAGTTTCATATCAATTTCTTTAATAATATCAAAATTTAAGCATTTCCCTATACAAATTTGTGTGTCAGGCTGTAAAATACCAATTTTTGTAATGTTCTCATCGTGAATAAAGATAAGGTGGGGTGAAAAGGAAAGGTAGATCAGATTAAATTAACTCTTACACATGGAATTTTGCTTACTTTTATAGGACAGATGCAGATTTTCCTCCTTTCATTTACTGCTAATATTAGTGTACTTCAGAATCCAATGTCCTGTAAAAATAGAAATTTTTTCTCTAATGAAAATTACACTGGAAAAGAATTATGGTTGCTGGAGAGAAAATTAATTTCATAAATTTATTTATATAAATAATAACTCAGTTACAGCTGTGTCTGCTCTTTCCCTTTTGCAACAGTAGGAATTTTGCACAATTTTGTATATATTTTTGTACAGCATTTTACATATATATAATTTTCTTAAGAGAAAAAAATCCTTGACTTTTACCTCATAGTATGATTTTCATTTATGGTACAAAAATAATGGTGTAATTGCAAACATTTTTTAAGACCCCTATTATTTTTAAAGTGAATGTGATGATAAATAATTGCTTTCATAATTCTGTTATGGGTTTTTTTTCATTCATGATGTTTTTATTTTAGTACTAGGTTTCAAGAAGCCTTTAGGAACCATTGATTTCTATCCAAATGGAGGAATGGATCAGCCTGGTTGTCCAGAAACGTTTTTCAGTGGTAAACAAAAATCTGTTTATTTTATGAGAAGAAAAGTCTGAGATCAAATCAAAAAAGGTTAAATTGAATTGAGTGTGCACTGCACTTAGTCAATAATATGGAACCTGAGACTGTATTCTTTCTTTTCCTTAGCTATATAGAAAAAGAAAAATAGTAATGTTATTTGAAAATAATCTTGCTTTAACATACATATCCAATCATATCATTAATATTGACATGATGGAATTATATTGTTGTATTATATATACACGTTATTTTTCCATGGTTATATGGGTCCAGGCATGGGCGAAGGTCTTTCTGTCCTGGTAGTTTGGGCAGCATCCCTTGTCTGTGACAAGGAAGGCAAGGCTTCCATGTCCCCACTGTGTTTTAGGTTCCTCCTGGCTGGCAATGATTAGATTTTGGTGTTGGATATGTCTTTTACGCTCTAGGATGGAAACAGTTTTATGAAATGATCTTTAGATGCGGAATTTTGATTATTTCAATTTCCATGAGTGTTAGGCAACATTGCTGGCAATTGGTTTTTGTTTACTCTTTGGCGTATGTTTGTTTCTGTCAGTGTTTCCCATTACTAATCTTCACAATGCTGCTAGCAGTTAGAGCTGCTGCAAAGGCATGAGGATTTCACTTGTGTGTCTGAGAGTATGGGGGAATCCCTTAAGTCAGCACAATTGTCATCTCTAAAATTCCCAAAGTTTGCTTTGTCAGGAAAGGAAGGAATTTATTTTCCCAGAAAACTAGAGAGAAGAATCTCTGAAATGTTCCTCGTTGTAATTTTTTTTTGGCCAAAACTGTCACTCAGAGAGTGGTAAAGCCACTGACACAGGTTTTATGAAGAAGTTGTGGATGTACCACAGGATGAGCCCTGGAAGTGTTCAAGGCCAGGTTGGATGGAGCTCTGAGCAACCTGGTGTAGTGGAAGGTGTCCCTGCAGAGGGGTTGGAACAAGATATTTAAGGTCCCTTCCTTAAACCATTCTATGATTCTACTTATACAACATCTTTTTTTTTCCATTAATAAAAATTATTAAGTATCCTTGTTATTTTTTTTTCTTCACTGAAGGAATTCAGTTTTTTAAATGTGACCACCAGAGATCTGTCTTCCTCTTCTTATCATCTTTGAAAAGCAAGTGCGACATAATAACATATCCTTGTGACTCTTACTTGGAGTACAAGAGAGGAAAATGTGTTGATTGTGATACTTTCCAGCCAATGTCCTGCCCAGTACTGGGTAAGTGTCACGATATCTCTTCTAGGCTGAGTGAGTGAGAAGTTAAAGTAGTTTAAAGTTCATGGGTTTGTCTGCTTTATGGTTATCTCTGTTAGGCACAGGTGCTGAATGTTCTTATTCTTTGGTCTTTATGCTTTCCAGTCAGGAATGGATTCACTGTTTCCTCTTTCTAGAGAGAAACTGCTTGTGCTTTTAGTTCATCACTTCAGGCTTTAAGAGTGTCTTATGATCCCTAGAGGGATCATAAGGAGGACCTGTGGTTTTTATTTTATAGTAATAATGTTTAAAGCAATTTAATGGTTTCTTTTGTTCTTCCTTTGGAATCAAGCTATTATTTGGAGGGGATTTTAATTGTTTTGGGGTTTTTTTGCTTTTAGAGAGGATCTGGGTGCAGTTTGAAAATAGTGTGAGAATTTCCTAGTTGGCAGGGTTTTCTTAAGAATGAAATTTTAAAAATCCATAATTAGAAGTTAACTTTCAGTTTGTATCTTGTCTTTTTTTCACCCTTACTCTGGGATGTGCGTGCTATATTAGTTGAATCAGGTTAGAAGAAAAAGCATAGATAGATCTGTGTGCTATTTTATAAAAACCCAACCATAAAGAGCTTTTATAGTAGGACAGAAAGGCTCCAGGACTTCCCCAGCATGGTTATTAGCCATACCTGATGCACTTGGGCAGAATGCCCAAGGTAGACGTGAAGGAATATTTCCCCAGTCAGCTGCTGAGTCTGAGAACTGAGTGGAGAAGCAGCATCCTTCTGCTGCAATCTTTCCTGCTTCCTGCTTTCAGTGGCAGCTCTGCAGCCTGGAATTAGCCCTCCTTGTCGAGTCTAGGTAAAGAGATTAACAGGGAGAGAAAAGGATCATCTGTTCTAGAAACAAGGACTGTTATCAAGCTCCAAAGACAATAATCATGGAATTGTATAAATTTCTTTCTGTGTTAAAACCATGAGCTTAGGGAGTTTGCAATGCATCTTATATTTTATTAAACAATATCTACAAATAGGCTATAAAATTTAAAATTATTTATTGATTCAAAAGAAAGAAAAGAGACTATTCTGTAAGTGCTCTCTGCAAATATGTGGGTTATGGTTTTGTGTTTGTTTTTATTACTTCTGCAGGATTTTGTAAGCGTTACTTTTTGGAGTTAGTATCTAGACTAAAAAGGTAACTATTACATTATGGCAATTTTAGTGATACTAATATAGTAGAGGAATTAAATACTTGCACACTACAGTCTGTTATACTCAGAGGATTCCTTCTTTTTTCTAGTCAGTTTTCTTTCTCAGAGGATATTTAAGAAAATTAAAGCCAAATTTGTCACTGTGTGAGATTCTTTTGTGTAAGCATGTGTATCATGATTTTGCTAAATGTCTGAAATGAAATATTTAAACTTCGGATTTCAGGTTATCATGCTGATAGATGGAAAAAAATGTTGATACCACTGGGTTCATCAACAAAAGCTTACTTTGATACCTCGGACAGAGACCCATTCTGCAGTGAGTGAATAAATACATACATTAAATCTCTTTATAAAAATTTATGACTTATTTTTTAGCTGATCTGGAGTGAAAACATGTTAAAAGTAGCAAGTTAGAGTTAGCCACTGTGTATAATGATGTAAAAAAACATTTACTCAGTTCATAGACTGGAGGAGGAAGAAGAAATATGGTGGCAGAAGAAAAAGTAATACTGTGTGAACAGGGAAAGAAACGTAACTTCAAATGTAATGGGATGGACTGCCAAGAGGAGGAAGACAGGAAAAGGAGAATCAAGAGGGAGGGCAAAAGTTGGATTGATGGAACTTGCTTAGATGGGATGGATGCTGCCATTTTCAGAGAGCAGGGAAGGGAAGTGAGACTACCCTGGGTGGGAGACAAAAAAAAGACATCTCTATGTTCCATCCAAGGAGAAGATCACCCTACAGTCAATTAAGCCACTCCGTGGCTCCCCAGAAGTAAAACATTGAAGGGAAAATTCAGCTGACTGCTTCAGAGTTACACTCTGTGGCAATGAGCTCTCATGGCATGGGCTTCAGCAGCAGCAGTTTAGATATCTACCTACCCAGGTAGGCCCATCCTGGATTCTCATCCAATTTCTGTTTGTATTAAAAGACATTAGCACCCTGAACAATTACAATACACACTTCTAATTAGTTATGTTTAAGGTTCTTTCATTTAGGGAATGGGGATAGGCTTACAAGGAATTCATGTGAAATTGGGTTTTCCCATTAGTTTTGTCCATGATCTTGACAAGTTTTGTGACCAGGGACACATGGTCCTAGTCATGCTTGTTGACATCACCTTATCTTCCAAAGGATTGAGGAGAGGTGAATGAAGTGATGGATTTTACATAATTTTTTTTGCATAAAATTTACATAAAATAACTCCTCTTCCCACCGTTTTTAAGCTCAACCCAAACCTGTTACTACTGTTCTCCCCTGACCCTCTCTGATGGTAGTAGAAGGGGGAAAAGAAGACAAATGGAACAGAATAAGAAATATTGTAATGACAGTGTAAATTAAAAGGAAAATATGCAAAATCAAGAAGAAAAATATGCAAAGTCAGGAAGCAAAACAAACCAGTCTGAAAAACAGTGTATTTATTAAATAAAATTTTAATTATTAGATATTTGGAAGCCTGTGGAAACAGAAATGAACAAGAGGCCTTAAAAAGAAGGGAAATTGTAAACTTGAGCAAGACAAGACTTTGTATAGGGCCTGGTCTTTTAGGAGAGAATGATAATAGGCAACATTCCAAAAAATAAAGTTTTACTTGGTGTCCTGACTGGGAGCAGTAAAGGTCTGTGGTTCCAACACTGGTGATGGCTGCAGAAGGCCAGGTCAGGGTTTCTAAGGGCACAAGGCAGGTCAGCAGCCGATGAGCTTTTTATTCTCCTTTCAACTGGTAGTGTAAAAGTAAAGAGTCACTAGTCCTATCATCTGCTAGTGAGTACATTTAACAGGGTGCTAACACCAGCTGTTTCCTGTTGAGGTCATTCTTTGATTCTCATGATTTCCTATTTCTTCCTGCAGTGTATAACTACTTACTGGACATTACTACCTGGAACAGAAGCATTAGGAGAGGTTTCATTAAAGTTAAAATAATAGACTATGGTGGAAACACAGTAGAGTCACAGATGAACAGGTATGTTGTTCTTTGTCTTTAAATCTTTTTTTATCACTTTATAGGAATAACTTTCTGAGTTTTCTAAAGTTTTTAACTTGTTAGCTTGTAAGTTGAAGAAGTATCCTGGGTTTGTAAAGACTTGGCCATGGCACCATTTGCTGGATGTGGCTCAGTGTCAGGGGCAATGCCCTCACACTGAAATGATCCTTTCTCAGGTCTCTGCTTGGTACTGGTTTGAATCCTGTTCCAGCTGTCCTCAATTTGAATGCTGAAAGTAATACATCTCACAAGATTTCCAAGTTTAATAATAATGCTTAGCAATAATGAATATTACTCAGCTAACTAAAGCCTGACTAAATATTTTTCTTCAGTGAAGCTTCAACATTTCAGCAATATAAAAGAGTCAAAATACTGACTGGATTTCACCGAGACATTGAAAAAATTGCAAAAATTTCCTTGACCTTTTCTACGAAGACTTTAATAGGCCCAAAACAAAAGCTTAGGATTCTTCAGATGAAGCTGAAATCTCTCAATCATCCAAAAAGGTGAGTGTTTCTCATGTATCACAGCTGGGTATCAACTAATGTGCTCAGGATGTTTTCTTGGTAACCTGTATTTCCCTGCATTATTTTTTGTAATTGCATATTCCTAAGTGTATGAATATTCTTCTCATCCTCCTGGTGATCAAATTTGTCATGTGGAAGAGCTGCTGTGTACATTAACATTTAGTGCACAGCAGCTCCTGCATGGAGGTGTCACACATGCTGTGTGTCACAGCTGTGCTTTCAAGGGCCAGCCTGACTTACACCTGCATGGTCAGCTTCTCCTCCATCAGATAAATTTTATCAAGCACTTTTCTGATTTTCTCATATGTCTGTGCACAGCTTTTCATAAGCAGGTGTGAAATGGAGCATTTCAGCAGCATGTGTAGCTGGAATAGTTTTTTTGGTCTTATTGATGAAGTTAAAAAGTTCTTCAAAGATCAGAAAACAGTCTGTGCCTGCTTACAGTTAAAATTAAATAATCTATTTGGGGTTGTTTTTGTTTTTTGTAATTGAGTGTGATTACTAAGCTTTTATTAATTCTGGTTTAAAATTTTTCAGCAGTATTATCATACGTTCATTTTCTAAATCTCCAAATTTACTTGTACAGTAACAGTAGCAATTAAATTTTGCATTTGCGTCTTATTAAAAAAACATATTACATGGAATGGGTAAGAAATATCCAGGAGTAGCAAGAGTACTTTATTTGAGAGTTGTTAATTTGTTTCTTAGTAATGGCAGATTCAAGAAAGTCCAAATTTAAAATAAAAACCTGAAAATGCTTATAAAATAAGTAATTTTAAAGGAGTAATGAGTGAGAATAATATTACAGTACTTAATAAGTCTTAAGTCAGTATATTTTAATTACATTTGAGGATTTCTTATATGGTGTATGATAATAGCCTAGTAGGAACGGGGTATGATACTTTGTAAAAATTATGCAACCTTCTTAAATTAATGTACTATTTTAGATTTACTGAGAAAGAGGAGGAGATGGATGGCAAAGACTTAGGTAGAAACAAAACACTCAGTAATAAAAATAGTACCTCAGAATATACGTACATTTGACTTTATTAACTTATTGAAAGCCATAAGTCTCAAGCTCTCAGGTGAAAGTGGCATGATTTCATTTGAAAGCCTTTGGTGATGAGAGAGGGTGAAAAGTTCTAAATCATACTCAAATTTTTTTCTCAACCCAATGGTGATAAATCAGAAGATATATTTCATGTAAGTGTGTCAGCACTTGGGACTTTCTTAGATAATGATCTAGCAAGCAAACAAGAAAGATTTTCAGAGAACAGCCCTTACAGGGTTTGAGTTTTCATTCCTGTTAGTCTGACTCCTGTTAGTTTAAAAGTGAGATGCACTTGATATGCTTTTATATATCCACCAAAGTCCTTCATGTGGAGCCTCATCAGATTGCAGCTGTAGAAGCCTGTTAGATACTTTTAGAGAACAGTGAAAAATCCTGTATTGAATCAGCATGTGAAGGTAATTTAAATGCAGATGTTAAAGCACTATTGGCTGGTATAATTACCTAATTGTTCATTGTAATTATAACTACCTATATTTACCTTACTTACATATAATTACAACAATTAGTTAAATACAGGATGATCAACTAGAAACTACATTAAAAACATTTAAATTATCCATAACAAAGCAGTAGATAAAAACCAGGGGACAGATACAGGGATAAAAGACAATAGGAGTCTCAGTCTCCCTGTGTCTGGGTTAATGGCAAACTGTGGAAGTTTGGGGAGTATCCCAGACATTGTTTGCTGTGCTGCTCCACGATTCACACAGATGGTGTGTGAATATGGGAGTGCTGAAAGGTAATTTTCATACTCCTCTTCTGATCCCTGAGATAGATCATTTCTGCATCCATAAAACCAGAAAGCTTTGCTAACTTGTGCATGTCCATGTGTCAGTTATCTCAAAAAGCTTATGAACCTGCCAATGAATTCAAGCTCAGCTAAAGGGGAAGGTGAATGTTTCAAAGATATCTAGCCCAGATACCTCTGGTGTTTTTTGAACACAACAAGAACAGAGATAATATAAAGAAGACCTTGCAAATACTTCTCCTAAACAAGTGTGGCATGCCCATGATTTTTAGTAGACAGAAGGGAAGCCATTGAAGCCATTGGGGTTGAGGGATTAAGAAAGTCTCATCTAAAAAACCCATTTTTTTGTGTTTTGCTCCTTGTTGGTCAACCTTCTCCCCGCTCAGGGCTACTCTCCTGTGAGGCATTCCTGTTACTCAGTAATCACAAGCTGAGATGGTTTGCACTTCAAATGAGATAAAATATGTTGGAAAACATAAGATAGAATTTCTAGAATTTCTAGAATTCAACATTATTTTTTGGCTAGGTATTTTGCCCCCTGTGGTTTGATATAAATAATACTACAAAAATACTATAATAATGAAATATTGAATTCAAATCAAAACAAATTGTTGATGAAGGACTGGATGAAATTCTGTGCTTTGCATTGTGCAGAACACCAGAATTTGTCTTGATCTTTTTAGTCATACAATTACTGTCATAACCTTGTGGAGACCTTAAAAGGTGTCATATTATTAAGTAGAAATCTGACAGTCCTTTCACATACAGATAGGTGGAGCCTTGACTGGTTGGAAATCTCGTAAGAATGAGCAGCAGTGGAAATGCCTGGTGTGCTGTTCTCTCCTTTTGCTGTTTCACTATATTCTACATCCCAGGCTGAGATGAATTGTGTGGTATAGCCACATCTATGAGTTTGGAGCAATAGGGAAGATAATTTTAAATAAAATAAACTTGTATGCCATGGAGGTGCCATCAGATGGTGTGTCTGTCATTTGCCTCTTCATACCAGCTCTCCCCATACATTACAATAGTGCATGCAGACTGTGACCTGCCTCTGCCCTAAAAGGCAGAGCACTCATATTGACCTCAAAAAGCTCATTTTTCATATATATGTGGCTCTATTTGTGACCTCTTTATCTGTTCATGTAGTACTAGTCAGCTGTGAGTTTTCTAGGTCTTTAGAAGACAAATAGCTCTCTTGCATTAAAATTTCTCACACATGCTGTCATTGCAAGTGAAAGAGAAAATACTATTATGTGGTTCTTTACTTTTCTATGTAAAATTAAAGCAGAGAAAATTTCCTACTTAGGGAACTCAAAATAAATTATTCAGGCTGTATGTTAACAAGAATTGTACAGATTTTGGGTGATACTGCCAAAAAGTTAATTTGAATGCAGATTGATAGCTGTAATGGATGAAATGCTGCATCTTTGTACTTCAGACCAGTGTGACACACTTCTTTGCACCATCCAGCTGAGGTTTGGTTGTTTTTCAGTCCATCAAAGCTACTCTAGGAATGCATGAAATAGGCAAGGGGGCACTTCTTGTCCTGAGTACTGTCTCTGAAAGCTGGTAAATACTGGCGCTTTAATAATTCAAATACTGGAATATTTTTCTGTTAAAGTTAACTTTTTCTGTTGTGATTTTTTTTTCTGCTTTTGTAGGCTACAGCTATGCAGATACGATTTTGTACTGATGGAGAGCACTGAACTGACCTTCAAACCTATCCCTTGCTCTGAGAGGGGTACATGAAAAGAGAGCTAGTACTAACCTAATTTCTCTCAGAGCAGTGACATTTTGATGCTTCCTCAGGATAAAGACTGCAATGAGAAAGGAAATGAGATAAGCTAGATTTATTTTTCAAGAGTCTACCTGATAATATGCATTACTTGCTCTAAGTGCCTTAGGCTGAAATTAATTGAAAAGTTCAGACATGTATGTGCTTGGAAAATTATTTGAGTAAAGTCAATGTATCATCTTGGAGAACATGCAGTGGTCTGTTCAATACTATTTGTTAGCAGTGAAGCAACTACTGAATTAAATATGAATTATCTGCATAATCCTGGCACATTATTTGTCATATTTATATTTAAATATTTATTATTTGTAATGGCTTTTACATGGAAACATAATGATCTGTCTACTATGTGAATTTAATATACTGTACATGTGATCTACGGATCTAATACACAACAGTTTTGCTATGCTGTGTTCATTGGATTAATGAATTCACATTTTCTCTTTATATAATGTCTCAGTATGAGAAGTGGAACAATAATATTTGTGAGCACATTTGTAAATTTTCCAGTTTAAATCTGTTGTCTTTATGCTCATCGTAGACTAATGCTATTGCTTTTTTTTTTTAATAAACATTATGGACAGGGTAGTGTTGTTTCAGATATAATCTAATGTCTGTTCTGAGGAGAAAAACTTAGAAGTGAAATAAATGTATTTTCATTTTGTTTCTATTTGGACCTCTTGGAATTATAGCTGCTGCACGGGTTGAGACTGATGACAGCTTTCTACCTATTGGGATGTGAGAAAGAATAAATGGTACAAAAAAGATTGCCCCCTCCAATTCAGAAAAAAATATTTTCTTGTCCCAGACTGCCTTTCCTGATGGAACTGCTTGGAGGACAGATGGGTGTATTTTTCTTCTGTAAGGCTGTTTCATGTGTTTCATGCTGGTTTCTCATGCAAATGCATCTTATGCACATTATCCATTTCCTTTCTTTCCGATGCCCACTCTGTCCCTATGCTTAACAGCAATGCTTGGTTGAACCTATTAACCAATTGCATCTGAATGTCAGTGGAGTGGGATGTCCAAAAGCTGTGAACTGTATGTTTTGCTGTGAGCCAAAAGCTGTGTTGTCACAGCTGGAATATAGTGACCTAAGGCAGGCAGGCATGTTTTCACTGCTGGAGACAGCTCCAGTATGCTGGTCAGTCCATTCAAAGCTCTGAAGGAGCCATTGCACATGCTTTTACTTGTCCAGAGAAACCACAAATATACAGACATGCTTATGGACTGACTCTTAAAAAAAAAATAATTCCAGAAAAATAGTCATTACATTACTGTAGGCAATTACCATAGCTATAGTCAAGTTCTCAGCTTTACCATTTTACTGTGTAATTCTTTATTCCTTTCCTTTGAGGGAGTCATTGGGAGATACCTAGGAGAAGACATTTTTGTCTGCTTATATGTTTGAGTGAAGGAGAAGGGCATACAGGTGGCCTTACCCCTGAAAAGTAACAGCTGTGTTAATTACCCAATACAGCCTTGCCCATGATGGGTCACTGCCATGTCCAATAAGGATGAGTGAGATAAAAGAGGGGGTTAGCTGGTAAGGGGAGGATCATGATGGAGGAGGAATCTTGAGGAGTGTGGGGGAGAGAATCACTGCTGTGAGGTCAGTGTGGGTGTGCAGTCAGAGCCCGTTGTTGGAACCTGCAGTCACAGCCTAGCTGAGTAAAAGCCTGCAGTCAGAGTCTGCAAACTAATACATGCAGTCAGAGTTTAGCAGGAAATAACCAGCAGTCAGAGGCTGCAGGGAAAACTTACAGGAAGAGCTTGCTGCAGCCGGAGTCAGGGAATGGTTGGAGTCAGGATGCCTGAGCTGTGAAGAGGAATAAACCAGAATCCTTTTCATGCTGTGATAAACAAGAAGTCTGTGCCTTGGCTCATTTTTACCTTCTAATAAGAGGGCTGCTGCAACACTTGTGTATGAAGGGATGGGTTTTAAAAATTTCTCTTCTTTTCTGCTTTTTGAAACTGCTGTTCATCTCCTTATTTCACTCTGCAGGTTTTTATCCAGCCTTTCTCTCATCTACCTTAGTCTGACCTTAACAGGTCTCTGAGTCTCCTTTCCTTACCTTGCCTCCAAATATCTGCTACTTATATCCCTTTAAACAAGCCAGAAACCTGAGACTAGATTTCAAATGTCTGGAACTAGAATCTTTCAGTGTGTGATATAGATATTCAGGCATAGAAATATATCAGACTGAGACACCTTCCTAAATTTCTTCTGTTTTCCCTGCTGACACAGAAAGGCATACAGACATGACTAAGTGTCGCTCAGTGCTGTGATAAGGGAATGATAATATTTTATAAAGGGAATGATATTTTCACACAATTTAAACATCCCTATAAAGTATATGGGACAGGAATAGTGATTTTTTTTTTGCCTTGATTTTTATAAGCTTTGGTTAAAAAGGAAAGATGCAACAAGGTTGATAACTCTGGAGGTTCCAATAAACAGCACGCGATAAAGAAATTTTCTTTTCCCAATTTCAGCTGGTAATTTCTGTTTCGTAAGAGAGACTGTTCCAGGCAGTGCATTTCCAGCACATAATTGCACTTCTCAAGTGGCTGAGCACTTGTGTCTCCTAGCACAAACAAAATGGGCTGTAATTGTTCAGAAATGCAGTGCTTTTTGTGGCTTGCTGCCACATGCTACTTTGTACTAATTGTGTCAGCTCTCTCAGACTCAGCAGAGGATGCCACGCCAGGCAGAAAATCTTCCAGGGAGTTCCCTGTTCTGAAGCATGTGGTGGTGAAGGCTCAGTGGAGCAAATTTCTGCATTAGAGCTGAAGAGAGGCTGGACTCATTGCAGTGCATTTGTGTTCAGAGTGCAAAATACCCACTAACATTGTTCATTCTAACACGAAAAGGTGTCATTGGGGAAATTGAGAAAGGGCTGAAAACACCAAATCGGCTTCCTTTGAGAAAATCATAAGTGGTGAATTAGGTCATTTCAGACCAGTTTGATTTGGAATTAAATGTTTGCCTTATACAACTGCCTTAAATGGTCACGTTTTCTTCTGGTTCAGTATTTAGCAATGAGCCCTTTTGGGTTGCCTGGTGATGCCATTATGCTTTGATTTTCTCACCTGTAAAATGGAAACACTTAAAAATTTGTGATGATAAATTTGTTAACTTTTTTTAAAAAAATGTGCCTGTATCTAGTTTACTGAACAGTAAGGGAGAATCTGTGTACATGGGAAGAAAGATATATCCCATGAGTAAATGTAGGCTCTGTAATTAACCACTGTATTATAGTGATGCCAAAGGGATTCATTAGCGTGTAGTTGCAGTAATGAGCTCTAAGTTGGTTCCATCAGATGCAACAAGCTTGGGATGTTTAATGCAGTATTTATATTTAGTGTGTAGTCACAGGGAAATTAAATTGTTAAGTGGCAGGTTAAAAATCTCATACAAACTTGTTTTTCCTGTGTGTATAGGACCTGTTTAGTATTTGATAAATTAATCTTTTCTTTCAACTATATTGTTTGGAATGGCATGACAAGAAGGATATGTCAAGAAACTCATTAAGTGCTAGGAGTCACTAGAGCAAGCAGGGTCTTACTTGGATGAAAGGCAATGGGTAAAAGACAGGAGATGTTTGCTGCATCACCATCTCAATTCACAATCGGCTGAAATGGTCTAGATCAAAGATATGTAGGACAAGACCATTTGCTAGTTTAATTTGGGATGGCTTTATTGATTTCAGTGATGCTATATAAAGTTAAGGCTGTGGTTTATGATCTCTGCCTCAGATAAGGATTGATTACACGCTGGAATTACTTATTTGTATGAGGTGAAGTGCAGATATATGATGGTGGAATTAAGGGCTAGGTTTATCTGCAGCTAAGTGGAAAGCAATTTAATAAGATGATGAAAGGAGGTTGAGTATCTTTTTAAGAAGAAGAAGAAAGCACTGTAAAGAAAACACTCGTCTCATGCAAGTTTTTTAAATAGAGTTATAGGTTACTTCCGAAGGAGTATTTCAGGGTAATTAATAATCACATGAGGCATTAATGTCGGGATGGAAGCTGATGGGTCAATACAGCAGAGCTGATATGAGTCAGGAAGGAAGGATTCAAACATGGGGTCCTAAACAGATACTAAACCAGAGTGTCCTAGGTTACAATGTAAATTGTGCCCAAGGTATGTATTCTATCCCCATGAGCCGTTGGAGCCAAGGTGGGGCAGTGTTTTCCTTATCTTCT
>VWYN01012141.1:39410-210680 GCA_013400075.1 Hippolais icterina | reverse complement strand
TGTATAATATGCATTTTATGCCATTGTTCCAGTTAAGAAACAAATATACAGCATATTACAGTACTTCAAGATAGCTGGATTTTGGATATTTCCCAATGTTTTGACTAGCAAAACACACGGGTTCCTGGTAGGTGCACGTTATTGAAGAGACACATAAATTGGACATTTTCCAGGAACAGTATGACTCTATCTGTTAGCTATGATGTTTCCTTCTTAGCTTGGTTGGAGGAAGCAGCTTTGTGTCCTTGTCTCTGTACATGTATGTGGGGTGAGCTCACCCCAGCTGGGTGCCAGGTGCCCCTCAAAGTTGCTGGGTCACTGCCCTCCTCAGCTGGACACGGGAGAGGAACTACAACTAAAGGCTTGTGAGTCAAGATAAGGGCAGGGAGGCATCACCCAGCAGTCACTGTCACAAGTAAAACAGAATCACCCTGGGGAAATCAGATGAATTTGTTACCAGTCAAACCAGAGCAAGGTAATGAGAGAGGAAACAAAATCTTAAAACCTTTCCCCCCATTTCTCCTTTCTTCCCAGGCTTAACTTCACTCATGAATTCTCTACCTCCTTCCCTGCAGTGGCACAGGGAGAAGGGGAACAGGGGCTCTGTCAGTTCATCACAGGTTGTCTCTGCTGCTCCCTTCTCCCCAGAGGAGGAGGACTCACTCTTCCCCTGATCCCACATAGGGTCTGTGCCTTGGGAGGCAGTCCTGCATCAACTCCTCCAACTGGAGTCCTCCCACAGGCTGCAGTTCTTTGCAAGCAGCCCCAAGTGAGTCTTCCACAGGGTCACAAGTCCTGTTCCAGCGTGGGCTCCTCTTGCCACAGGGCCACTGGTCCTGTCAGGAGCCTGTACTCCCCTCATAGAAGTTATTGCTGGCTTGTCATTAGGACTCTTAGGCCATCCTTTAATGGTCAATAGCTGGATTTTATTTTTTTTGTAGTTTCTCGTTTTTTAATTAATTCTTTCTTTCTGGACAAGGAGAGGAGAAAGTCGATTCTGGTCAGCAAAATCGCCCGCATTGAAATCATGTGTCCTTATTGTGGAAAGATTACTTTTAAAAAATCTAAAACTAGAACCATTTTTAAAATTAGTATAGTAAAATATAATGTATAATGGTGAAGTGCTTAGCTCTATCACGTGTAGGGCTTATGCTGATTTATATCCAGGTAAATCCATCTGCCTTTCCTGCAAGTGTTATTACTGCTCTGTCCAACTCAGTGTACTCTGGTTGGTGTCAAAGACCTTGTGTTTCAATTGCTTCAGCTAAACTATGTCAGTCACCTTTATTTGGATAGATAGGAAGCTTGAAGCTTTGAGGACATTGTAACTACCAGGACAGGGATGACAAGTCCTAAAGAACAGAGCTGAAATATAACACAAATCATCAACTTGATCAGCTGTGTAAAGTGAGAGAAATAAAGGAAAACCAAGAACGCCTTTCAGAAGGAGGCAGTCAAAATAATGACAAAAATAAAGTATGAAGCCTGTTCAGGGTAAAAGAGGGAGATTTCTGGATGCAGTTCTACCTGGGAAAAGAACTTTGAATTGCTAAAAAATGGGAGGACTTTGCTGATAGACATAGCTCCATCCCAGGCTGTGCCAGATGGGGTTCATTCTAGTTCAGATGAGTGGGTTTTAAAGACAGAGCTGGATCCTCAGCTGTCTGTCAGCTTAAAAAGTGCAGCTTTCCACGCTGGTACACTTTTTTTCTGGGAGCCATGCCACCCAAACTTGGCTCAGCAGTGAGCTCCTCCTTCCCCTGCCCACTCAAGCACAGAACAAGAAGTCCTTATCACTGGAACTGCCTGTGAGTTTGGCAACTCACCCATTCCTGCACTTCCCTCCAGCAGCAACTTTTCCTCCCAAAAAAAGAAACCTCACAGGACCACAAACCTACTTCACTGCTTGGTTCTTAAAGGTGATGCTCAGTGACAGAGTAACCTTGGTGTTTAAAAAATAGAAACACCTATCACACAGAAACAATCCCAATAAACATTATTGACACTCTTCAGAGCTCAAAGGCTGAAAAGAAAAAAAATTAAGCACTACACTATCTGGCCCTCATGTCTTTTGGGTTGCAATTAAAGGACTGAAGCAGGGTCATAGCTAGTGCCAATACTCTTCACTCCATGCCTTCTCTGCTCCACATTTGTTAATTTGCAAGGTACTATACTTCTTTTTTCTTTACTAGGTCTTGAAGTATTCAGCAGAGTCAGTGGAAAAATTCCTCCTGATGGAAATGAGCTTGGACAAACCTCCTCCCAACCTACCCCCCACCAGAGAAAAAAAAAAGAGTGATAATATCAACATCAAATATAAAGCAAATGAAGGGGAGAGAAGGTACAATATTAACGAAACTTTGAAAATGCAATCCATTCTGGAAAATAAATATAACAAGAGCTCTTGCAGTAGTTTTATCCCATTATCTACAGGGACGTAAATGTTGCACTTGGTTTCTGTCTCATGCAAGACTTTGAAGAAGAGGTAGTGATTTCAGGCATACAAACCACTAGTAAAAAGATCCAACATTGAATAAAAGAAGCTTGAAATGATTTTCAGGATGGAGAGGCAGATTTTGCCTACAGCGTTAATATATTACAGTTTGACATCTCTAAAATACAGCTGTGAAGAGTGCTGTGAACTTGCTAATTAATAAGACTCCTTTCCTCAGACATTTCATTAACCTAAACTTTTTCGTTTTCTGCAGATGAATGCATGCATGCCTGTTTTTAACCTTTGTACAATGGCTCCTCATGTTATAATTAATTTATTTCCACTAGCAAGATGAGAATATTGGGTTATAGAAGTAGTTCAAAATGAGTCATGCATAATTTATACTGATCAATATTGTTGAGTATAGTGTTTTATTTTCTGTTCTACTTTTCATTTTATAGAAATAATGTATTGTCAAAAATTCAGAACTCTAACATTTAATTCATCATCTAGCTTTAAACAATAGACAGGTAAATATGTAGGAGGATCCAGAGACCTTCAAGATCATCTAGTGCAACCATCAACCCAGCACTACAATAAACCTCAAAGTGGTATCTGCAAGTGCCACATCCAGATGCCTCTTGAACATTTCCAGAGACAGTGGAAATTACCCTCTTCCTGGGTAATTATTCCAATGCTAAACCATTCTTTTAGTGATTTTTTTTTTTTAAATGATGTATCTAATCTGAGCCTCCCCTGGTGCAACCTGAGGCAATTCCCTCTTATCCCTTTATCTGAGACATGGGAAAAGTTTCCAGCACCCACCTTGCTGTTTGTGTCTTTGAAAACTCACACTGGGGACTGCTTCTCTCAGCAGGAGATTGGCAGTGAGCAAGGGGGGAAAATAATTTTCTCTTATTAGGAGACTGGGCTGGTCAAGTTTCTTTGGTTTTTTTCTGCTCTGATTTTACTCCATCTGTATCCATGGCAGAAGAAGAACCACAAGGTCTTGTTATCTGATAAGCCAGGTAGTAAATGGGCTGTCAGGAAGAAGATGAAAGGCATTAAAACACCTATTTTCTGTGAGGTCACAGGGTAGCAAATAACAGTGACCAGCTCTCCTTTGATTTTTAGCCAAGGAGGGACTGAAAGATTGCCACCATGTCAGCAGGCTGATGAGCACCCTCTCAAATGAGTAGGGGCAATTATGGGTAGAACAATTTACTGCTGAGAAATGATCCCAGATTTAATGAAGCTACAGCCTAATTAAACCATACCCTTTGCATCTTGTCCTCTTTTACCTTATTTTCTTCCTTCTTGGTGGCATTGCTGGTGCCATCACTTTGTAGAGAGGGGAATTTGCCAGTTCATTGGCTCCCTGCACTCACAGGCACCCAGAGGTTGGATGTCAAGTTGCAACAGTGATGCTGGATGAAATGGAAGGTTTTCTGTTCTATAAATAACTGCCTTGTGAAAAGCCAGCAGGTAAGTTCACATTTTCAAAGTTTTAAACACTCACATGGTTAAAATTTTGTTTCCTGTGACCAGTGCACCACTAAATATAGCTACCTGGGTACTCCTACAGGACACATTCCAACTGATATGAATTTTACTACTGATGTAGTAAATTCTTTGAGAAATTTGTTTTAAGTCCTTGTGAGAATGAGGCTTTTGCTTACCAGGCAAAGGGAATGCGACCACTCCATGTTTGGGAAAATAAGACACTTGTATAGTTGTAATTGGTTTAGGTACAGTAATTAAGAACTTTAAATGTTAGTAGAAAGGAATGTGAAGCAGCTGGACTGATACTGGTTAGAGAAAGGGTGTTGTAACTATTATTGATGCAGGCTGTTGCTGTCCATGGTCTGGATGCCTGTGATCACATTAGTCACAGGAAGAAGACTTTCAGTGAATCTCCATAGGCAAAATAAACCTTTTCTTGTTATTACATCAGGTTGATGTTAAAGTATTTAGGTTCAGTCTTGGCTATGAACAGACCTAAGCTTCTTATTTAAAACAATTGATTGTAGGTAATGTTCCTCTATTTTCTTTTTTATTATTATTTTATTTTTATTTTCTAGTGTCTTCTGTGAAACAATTTATCACATAGTACTTATATGTTAATTTCATCCCAGTTGGAGGAGTTTGTAACAAGAGTGTTGTTTTTATGGCATCCTTTCCCCCCTCTCTGCCCAGTTTGGTAATAAATATATTTTCAGGTATGCAGTCATACACACTGTTGTGAATTCATGGTATTTTTCAAATTGCGGATAGCTTTGGGTTCCCTGCTTTAGTATTCATTTTGTTATTTCCCTTGTGATTATTCTGGCTTACTTGGTGTTTATTACGTAGCACTCTCCTAATTATATGCTTTAACACTCCAAAATTTAGGGATTTGAGTGTCTATTATGTGCCTATTCCACAGCTCTTCGTAAATTTCTTTCAATATGCTTTGACACTGCAGTCATTCCAGAAAATATCATTAAAACTACCCTTTATGTTATACTAACTTGTTGAAGGTGGCATTTCAAGTTTGTTTTCTTTCTCATTCTTATCCCATATTTTCCTGCCAGGCATTTTAGCAAAGTGAAATGAAAATTGCAGAATGGCACAAAGAATGAGCAAGCCCATAATTACCTACTTTGTATGCTTACATTGTGAAGAATTCCATCCTGAGTGTTTTGAAGATTTATGGATGTGTGCTTAATCAGAACATGTAGGGTTACAATTTTTTTTTTTCAAGCAATGGTCTTGAGCCTGCATCAATCTGCTTAATTTGGATCTTGTCTCACCTAATTTTTTTGAGTAATTAAAAATGAAAGAAGGTGAAACTCCTAAGTGATGCTCAAACTATGGTTTCACTACATGGCTGAATTGAACCAGGGAACAGACAAGCTTGAAAATAATAGCAACAAAAGCAGGAAAGAGTTTTGTCAGAGCCCAGTTCCCAGATATAGTTTGTAGAATCCTCTCATACACAGTCATTCTAGCTGAATTGAGTCTCTGATTGCTATAGCTGGTTACTTGTCCCAAAACCAGCTAGCTCTGAGTCTACCACAGCTGCTGAATGATCTGCATACCTTCTGAGATTTGGTATCTGTGGTTGGAGCAGTTTTCCATCTTACCTGTTGAGTCAGGCTTTCTGCACATCAGTCTTTTCAGCACTTTAGCTTTCTGGTCTGGCTGCTTGTCTTAAATTGAGAAGCTGTTCTGAAGCACCCTTCTCCAATCATTTATTTATTTATTTATTATTTCCCCCCCCTCCCTACCCTCATGATCTATTGATTTCTATTTTCTGCCAGGATAATGTTTAAAGGATGAACTCAGCAATGGGAAAACCTGTGTGGTAAAATAAGCTGGAAGACACCTCTCAAACATTTGTAACCCAGTAAGTTACAGAAATATATCTCACTGCACTGACTTCCAGGCAATTGCATGAGATAACTCAGGGAAGATGTAATAAAATGTGAGTATGACAATGCTCTGCTTTTACTGCAAGATAGAAACATGTTTTAAAGCACTTCTTTAGTCTGCATTTTAGGTTTTCTTTGAAATCAAGATGGCAAATAGCAGGACTTTGGTGAATCAATACAAAGGAGCTGAGTATGTGCCACTGGCAGTGTTTTCATTATAGCAGACATAGGAGGCATATTTCTGAATAATATAATAAATCTTCTTGTCTTCAGATCTGAAGATAGTATTCAACTGTTTGTGTTGGTTTTGGAAAGAGAGCATGACTAACAGAACATTTCAATTATTGTGACATGTCAGTAGGAGTTACTACAGCTCAGATGTCATGTAATGATAGGAAAAGAACATAAAAAGTACATAAACCTGTAAGGGAAAAAAATATATTTTTTTCAGTCTACTATGATATTTTAGTACATTATGGATCAAATTAAAAAATTTACCATCAGCAAATTTCAATTTAAAACCCCCAAATCTATAGCAATAGGTTTTTTTGAAGTCAATAAAAGTAGATAAATATTTGTTTACTATAAACACTTTTTTCAGCAGGTAAACTGTCACAATATGTATAAGGAAATTCCATCATTCAGATGTGATTTTGGATTTTTTCTGTTCAGTATTGTTAATTGTGCAGGTATCAGTGATCAGTTGGGTTATCTACTAAAGTAATCTGTGTAAGTTATGGTCTCATGACATTTTCCAAACTCAGGGCATTACAGCTCATAGAGGTCAAAGTAGATCTACTTGTCCCTAAATTTTATCCTTTCCAGTTGGGTTCCTTACAAGGTGCTTTTCTTATTAAATAAGTAGCCTCCATTCTCATGTCCATGTTTTTCATATGTAAAAGCTTTCAGTATCAAAGTACTTTAGTCTCCTTCAAACTTCTATTAAAACAAGTAAGAATTTTTTTCTGATTGCAAAGCACTGGGAAGGACCTTATCAGAATGCTGCATAACAGCTCCTCTTATCTTTCAGACTTCCCAGATTGAATTGCTCAGCAAGAGGGTTTGGGTTTTTCAGTTAAAAATGAGTACATAATTTTCATTATTCAATTATCTGTCATACATTTGGAGGAGTTTCAGTTTCTGAAAGAGGAGAAAGAAGACAACATGATTTTCTATTTAAAGTGGGCATCCCTTTTATCTTATTAGAGCCATACAGAGTGTTAAAACAAAAGGATTCAGAAATTATAAAACAAACTCCAAGAGACTGATCATTATAATCAGATTTTTTTCAAAATTGAAGTGCTAAAATTATCAGTGCAGCAATGACTAGCTCTGATTGCATCCACTTGTATCAAGGATTCATAAGCAATGCAGTTTTATGAACATGAACAGTTTAAGTTTGTATCAGCAGGAATGTGGTTAATTCATTAAATTGATACAATTTTATTTTATCTAGTAGAAAGACTGCTGAAAAGTAAAATATTTTAACCTACAGACAAGGAGACGAGATGACAGAATATGGAAGGACCAAAGAAGAGTTTAGAACCTAGGTATGTAGGAGAAATATATCTATGGAGATACACCATAAATATGACTGTATAAGTCAGTGGAGATCACAATTCCATTGAAAGTGCTGCAGGGAAAGGCAGTGGAAAAGTCAGCATTATTTTGTTTATGTAATCTTTTTGTATTATTTTCTTCTGTAGAGGAAAAAATTCTTATGTATGCTGGAGTGAAGTAATATGTGTCTGGAAGAATGAAAGAATTCAGGCTCATTTAAGAAAGCCCAGGAAAAAGCAGCATTGGACATATTCTGATTCTCCCTACTGCTGGTGCCACATTTTCATTGATGGCTTTAGGATAGTTTGGCCACAGAAACTCTAAGTAACTGAGAGTTTTTAGCCATTTCTTCTGGCTGCTCCCCAGAACAGTTCCTGGCAAATCCTGAAGAAGGAATCTGTATAGAATCTGTTCCTTCCTTGTGCACCTGTTGGCAGCCAAAACATTATGTCCCTGTCTCAGGTCTCCATCTGAAAAATGAAAAATAACAGTATTCCTCTACCTTCTAGAAATGTTATAAGTGCACTAAGGCTTGTGAAGAACTTGCTATTTAGCGATGCAAAAGTGTAGAGGATGGAATGCCTTGTGAAATAAAGCCCTTTTGCTATTGAGGAATTCTCTATAGCATTTATTTTAGTTTACCAATCAGTTTTAGCTGACAGTGTTTTAGAACTAGAGATTTTAGACAGGTCTGCTTTTTGCTTTTATTATTATTATTTTGTTTATTAATTTATTTAATTATTATTGCAAGTGCTGTATTTCCAGATTAGACTGAACTGTGCTAGAGTTGATGGCAAATTAAGACCTTTACCTTACAAGATTTCTCTGGTTTTGTGATCAACCTTTTATTGGGAATATATACTTTTATACTGTTTACACAGACGAATTGCTTGGAACAAACTTAACCCCAAGAATGCTTGACCATCAGTAGAGTGTGGATTTAACTTCTTTTTGCATTGTACTGAGGAACTAATGGAAATAGTAGCTTGGGGCTAGTTCTGTTGGCTGCTGGTGTAGCTGCAGATTTTACAAGGAGGAAGTTAATCAGCACTGATAATGGGAAGATCGAGCTGTGGCCATTCCACCCTGGAAGAGTGGCTGGACTCAAGCCAGCCTTGCTGAGCTGGTGGAAGAGTTCTGCAGTTTGTCCCTGTCTCTGCTACTTGGTGCTACTTGAGTGCTGTATTGGGGAGGGTGATGGTGTCAGGCTGTCATGGACAGCACAGCAAGAAATCTTTAAAAGCCTAATAAAACCTTACACATCAGCTGGTTTCACCTGGGGAAATATTGGGGTCCAGATATTGAGTGCCTTGGGGGCTGCCAGCAGCAGCCATCCCCATCCCATCCCAGATGGCTCTCCCTGGGGTAGTGCCTGGGGATGGCCAGGCTGTGGCTGACCCCAGCCACCTCCCTTGGCCTCTTGGACCTTGCTGAGTAGGTGGCTGGCTGGGGAGGCACCATGGCCACTGCCTCTGGGGTGCCCGGCACAGTTTTATCTGCTGGGTTTGATACAGTTCCCATGAATTGTAAAGTCACAGACTCATTGCAAATAGTGCCCCAAAGGGTTTGATAATTTCCAGAGGATCTATCCAGCCCACTTCCTAGGCAGCAGTATCTTGAGTTCTGTGCTTTTGGTGTATTTGGAGAGGGCAGTGAGCAGGGGATGAGCTGGTCCATGTGCCCGTAGCTGGTAGGAGAGATGTGTGTGTCCTGCCACGAGGCTCTGGGGCTCTGGTGCCAGGAGCAGAGTGCCACAGGATGTGGATCACCTGGCTGTGGGCTCTGGAGGGATACAGCACTGAGACTGGGGCTGTCTTGCCTACCTGCTGGGATAACACTTTATGGAACACACATTTCCCAAATCCTTTTGTGAAGAAAGATTCTCCATGCAGGATACAAATTGGAAGAACAAACATTTCAGAGCCTCTACGTCATTACAGAGCTGATTCTCTAAACATGCATAGCAGGAATAATTTCTGGTGCTTGAAAGATATGATGGGAGCCCTGGCGACCTCTCACACAAAACCTTTGTGGTGGACGTTCCCTGTCAGGAATACTTAATGAGTAAAGTTGTCAGGGTTCAGTCTGGTACCACGTGGATTTAAAAGCTAATTGTACAATCAAATAATGGCCTAAGGCAGCAGGAATAGTTTTGAGAGGATTGCTTTGGGCTATGGAGCCGGCTTGAATTTTTGCCTCTTGTTTTAGGCTCATTTGGTAAGGTATTTCACACACACACAAGGCTTTGTACTGCAATGGGACTCAGCACATCAGTTATATGACTAAATAAATAGATCAGAGATCCAAATACGTGGAAATGCTTCTCACAACAATATGCAGTCTAATGCTTCCTATGGAATTAAATAAATATAAGCCTGTCACCTTAAATATATGGAAATGTCTTGACTCTAATGATACAATTGCAAGACTTTCCTACAGCTGCAAAGCACAGGACTAATCTGGAGTGATTCTTTGAAGTGCAAATTGTACATTTCCCACCAAACACTTGAAGTAAAAGATGGGAAACATCAATTCACACTACTGACAAAAAAAGACTTCATTTTGTCACAAGAAGAAAGGTTTTAAATTTGCAATTTTCATCAATAATATAAGGTGTTAATGAATTTTATATTTTATCCAGATGGGTATGTAAATTCCTTCTGAACTTTGTTACAGAGCATCTATTGTGCAACTACTGTAAAGGGTAAAGGGTGTAGTCAATTGAGGGGGAAGACATCTAATTTTCCTCATCGTGATTTTTTTAGTTCTTTTATGGATTCTGACATGGTATCTTTCTCAAATGCTGTGATTGAAATCATGTGGAAATACATATTTTTTAATTTTTATTTTAAAATAAGTTTCAGATCAGACCACTTTTGGAAGAGGCAGGAAATTGCTTTTGATTTTTGTCAGAGAAGACAATGTCCAACATTCTTACTAATTCAGTTTTTTTCCAGATAATAAAACATATTCAATAAATAGAAATGGAGGATTCACTATGGATGACTTTGGTCCTGTGATCAGTTTTTCTGTAGAAGCAGAATAAGAGCTGTAGAGCAAGATTTAATTTCCTGAAGACAGATTTATTTTAAACAACAACCCCCAAGCTGTTGAACTGTGAGGTGCAGAAAAATTTAAGATCTTCTGTTGAAGTTAAAAGACTGCTTTATATTAAGAGTAGCTGAGTAATTTGCAACAACTTGATAGGAATCTTGAACATTCATAGTTGGAGCGTTCCACTTATATTTGACTGGAATATTCTGTGTTGCAATTTGCGCAGCTTATTGCTACTTCTTGTGCACTGAATACTCCTGAGAAGAGTCTGGCCACATCTTCTTTATGCCCCTAATTCCTGTGTAATTAATAAAACTGTTTTAAGTGTTTGTAGCTCCAGATTAGAGAATAAGGTGACCAACAGATTTTTGGTTTGGATTTATTTAATTTCCTTCTTCAACTCTTTCTTAGGTATAATTTTTGTTTTGGTGTATTAAATTGATTACAGACACAGGAAAATTGCAACAGGAAGTTGAAGCCTTTGTTAAAATGTGAGGAGCAATCACCTTTACAGATCTATTCCCTAAATGTGACTCCTAAAAATGATTTCATACCTGAAACATGTACATCTTAAGTCATAGGTGGCTGCATACATCTGGACCTCCGTAGTACCTCCATCCTTGACACATTATAAGTTTTTCCTCTGGAAACACTCCTCAAACATGAATTCTATCTCTAATTATCAGGTTTTTCTCAACTGAGGAATATTTTCGAAGTGCAGAACTGAGTCCAACCTAGATCTCTCCTATCTATGGAATAAATCACTGGGATGAATTTCATGCTTGGCTATAGCAGCATAAATGTAAAGTAGATTCATTGAGGTCCACTGGGTAGCTGCAGATTTATGTTGCTTTTAGTGAGACATGATTTGCTGGAATTGTTTGCTTTTTCACTCTCTCATTCCTCCAGTTTCTCTAATAGTAAAATGTAGAATAGCTATCATTTAGTCTTCGTAGCAAGCATTCTAACAGTTAAATTTCAAAGAGATAAAACTTGCCCAAATCAGGTATAAACAATAGTGTAACAAAAATGTTTCTTTCCTGAATGTAGTAGGAAACCTGGGTTTCCTAGGATATAGGTTATGATATCAGGCTGCTTTTCCATCCAGCCATTCCTTTGAAAAATCTAAGTCTTCTGTTAATGCAGATGCTGTGTTCTTAGGAGCTTTTGCATTTTCTGACAGTAGGTGCTGAGAACAGACAGACACTATAAACTCCCCTTGATGGAAAGAAAGGCTATGGGGTGAACTCAGTCCTTACTAAATACCAGAGAAGCCATGCAGGAGAGATATTACCAGTGCATCACTCACAGGAAGACTTTTCCCAGAATTCAGATGTAGTTGCTACACATCAGAGAGTTCAACATCATACAACACCTGGTTTCATGAGCTTTCTTGCCCCTGAAAATCAGCAGATTTGTAAATAGGAGCTTCTCTGAGTTAATATTGTTTCCCCTGTGTAGCTGAAGGAAAGCAAAAGCATACCAGAGAGGTATTGGATCTCTCAAAATTGCAGGAGGACTGTTTGAATAATTCATTCCTGTAAAATTCTCATTATTATAATATGTGTGAGCAGTAGGTTGCCCAGCTGCCAGATTCGAGGCTCTGTTGCAGGATGGGTGGCAGGGGGAGAATCCTGAGAAACTTCAGCCTTCCTTTTTGGGCCTGTGTTTATGGCAATGGCTATTAATGCCAGAGCCCATTGGAAGAAAAAAGGGCAATGTAAAAATATTTTTCAGGCCCATCTGAAATGAGTTGGATGTCAACTTTGTCATGGGCATCTCAAGAACTGCTTTGTCCTTTAGTATTCCTCATGGTAACAGTTATCAAGCCTCGTAACATTTTCTGTGTACTTTTTCTGTGACAACTGTCTCTATTTCAGCAAATGCAATTGATCAACCCCCCTGCTTTAATTCAGTAGATTGATAGTGTACTTTAGTTTATTGCCTTATTACTGGTCTGCAATGTATATCTGCCCTTGTCGCTACCTTCTCTTATTTGGAAAAACACTTTCAATCCAGCAATTTATTGCCCAACGCACTTCTTGAAATGTCACATAAAATTGGATTTTAATAGACATGGTTGGTAATAATCAATGACCTTTTGGAACATGTTGTGCCAATAAGTGGTTACCGACCATCTTTCCTTAAATATATTCAATGATCCTATTCTTTCTCTAAATATCTTAATAATTCCTGCAGGAATTTAATGCAACTTCACAGGCAAGTGGATAAGGCAAATAGTCTCTCTTGCCTTTTGATCTGGAAAAAAAATATACTTGCAAACAGAGCAAATAAGTAGAATAAATTGTATAATTTTGTATTATGAAAGTCCATATACAGTGTCATCGCATCTAACAAGGTCATGGCTGCACTGAGATTTTAAAAGTGAAATTTCCCTTAACCCAGCCACTTTGTGGTGGGTCTGTCTGGCTACACTGAGCATAGATACAGGTTTGCCTAATTGAGCCCCTCCCCTGAGGTTGCAGGTGAGTTAATATAAAAGCTTAAATCTGCCCACCTATGGTTAGGTTGTTTCAAATACCCAAATTAACTAGATTAAAATTACAGTACAATTACTGCTTGGATTGTGTTTCAGGCAGACACTGGAAGAAGGATTCAGGTATGGGTTTCTGCACTAGAAATATCAGTTTATATAAGAGGAATTATTTGTGTGAAATGAGCAGTGTGTGACAGCCTTTCTCAGGGAAACAATTCTGTTGCTTTTAAAACCCTTTATTAAATAGGTGACACTAGGATCAGTTTACATCATAAACTGCCAGCTGCAAAATGTTCAGCTTCATTAAAATCTCGGTGTTCTGTGTAGCACATTTCATTTGTTTGGATGGTGTGGTATGAGACAGCTTAGGAGAGGAGGGAATTGCTCTCCATATGGTGTCCTTCAGTTATGTCCCTAAGTGAGGACCTTGATCAAGACTGGATTGTTGAGGAGGCAAGAAAGGATACAGGAAAAGAAAAAATACATGGAATAACTTTGCAGATGTTGTGGGCTGACCCCAGCCAGCCACCAAGCACCCACAAGGCTGCTCACTCTTCCTTCTTGTGATGAGAAAGCTCATGTGTCAACATGGAAGACAGCTTGATAGGTGAGGGAAAGAGGCAGGGGAAACAAAGAAACCAAAGCTGAGGAAAAGTAGTCATGAGCTGCCTGCTTCCAGCAAAGTGATGCCCAAAAATCTCTGAGCACCAGCCACCTTGAAAGCTGACTCTTCCTGTCCTCCCCACCCCCTCAAACCACCCAGCCTTTCTGTATCCCATAATTTTATGGTTCATAGAATCTCCCTTTAGCCAATTTGGGTCAGCTGTGTCCCCCTCACTCTTCTTCTTACCCATCTTCTTTTCCGCAGGGAAAACAAACAAAAAAAAAGAGAAAGGCTTGACTCTGTGGAAGCACTGCTCAGCAATAGTCCAAATATTGATTTGTTATCAACACAGTTTTAGTCATAAATCCAAAACATAGCACTACATACAGGTTGCTCTGAAGAAAGTTATCTCCATCTCAGCCAAACCAAGCACAGCAAAAAACCACAATCAGAGTGAAAAGCAAAAATAGGTATCTATGGTGAGTTTTTGATGTCCCTTTGTGTAGGAGAAACTCAGCAATATTTATCCCTAATTGAGTCTTGTATGGATAAGAGAAGTTCAAAGTCAGTTCCTGACGTTTTCTACCTCAAGAGTATGAATCAGACAGAATTTTAGTTGTCAAATATTGAAGTGAAGATGACTTATTGAACAACATCTTGAAGATGCTTCTGGACAGAGTTTCAACAGTTCTCTGAATATTTTTAGGGTTTATCTGCAGAGATTGTTTATGAAAATATTGAAGAGCACAGGGAGGAGGATGGAATACTGTGGAACCCCACTAGTGACAGGTCACCAGTCTGATATCCCCTCAGCCACTGTAACCCTTTCTGCCTCACCTGTGAGCCAGTCACTCACCCATCCCATGATGTGTTTGTCCAACTGTGGGATGGACATTTTATCCAGAAGGATCCTGGGAGAGACAGTATCAAAACTTTACTGACATCCAGAAAGATCACATCAACTGCCTTCCCTTGGTCAGCTGGGTGGATTACCTTGCCACAAAGAGAAACCAGGTTTGATAAGCAGAACTTTCCCCTCATGAAGCTCTGCCGGCTCTGACCGATGGCTGTGTTGTCTTTCAGGTGTTTTTCCATACGTCCCAGAATAATCTCCTCCATAACTTTACCAGGCTGAAATGAGACTGACAGCCTGTAGTTTCCAAAACCCTCCTTTTTGAAAATCAGGACAATGTTCATCAGCTTCCAGTCAGCTAGGACCTCTGTTTTTTCAAGACCACTCAAAAATCATTGACAGAGGTTTTGCTGAGCCAGCTTTTAGAGGATTCTTGGATGAATCCCATCAGATCCCATAGATTTGTAGGAATCCAAATGGAGCAGCAGACCCCACACAATTTCTCCTGGGAACTGGTCATTCAAACAGGTGCTAACTGTTACAAATATGGCTCATCCTGCCTCTAACAGTAAAGGTTCTTTGTTTTAAAGGAAACAGCCAAACTAACAGTAGTATGTATGTCCAGAAAAATGTGCCTAAAATCCTTTTTATAGGACGTGTAGGTTATTTATTTTGGACTGTGCAACAAATTCTTCACTGGGAAACATGGTCCATATCTTTTCAATTTAATTACAAAATGTGTATGCTACATCCCCTTCTTATGACTGTCTAGTACAAGTAATTGTGTGATAATTAATGGTTGCCAAAAAGCTTTCTTTTTTATAAAGGACAATTTAATCATAGGGAATTTTAAGCAGGCACTTTCGATCCTCAATGAAAGTATATCTTGGCAGATACTATTTATCTGCCCTGGTATTTGAAATATAATAAACAAAGTTTGATGCACTGCAAAGAGAGAATTGAAAAGAAAGTGCAAAACACTTAAAGGAAGTATTGAAATGCACTGAACTCAGCAAAATTCTGTGAAATACATCATATTACCAGAAAGGTGGCAGTGGAGGGAGTGTCCTAAACAAGCAATAATACATTTGTAGTGAATGGAATACTGATTTTCTGTTACAGCCATAATGATGTACCTCAGGATAGCAATGTAAATCCAAATGATATATTTACTAACCATAGATACCTCTGAGTAAGGGAGGGTTGTCTACATGTACACTCAAAGTTAAGACCTTGCCGTTATTTCTAGTGAAGCTGAATCTTGGTGTAGAGCTGAGGTCTCTTTATGTATTCAATTATTCGTTTTTGTGATGAAATAACATTGATGTTTATGGACTCTATCAAGTAACATCTACTATGCATGGTAGCCTTGACCTGACACTATTGGTTTGGTCCTGCAGCCCACAGAGTGGATAGATTTCTCTTAACTTTGTTGCAATGGATGATTAAAACAATTAGCAGGATCGATTCTCTTTGCTTAGACTGAAACAAACTCCTGGAACCTTGCCTTTTCGATGAATATCTTTTATGTCTTTCAAGCTCTGACTGATAATGGGAGTGAGTCCTTCTTTTGTTTTCTCCTTTTCTTCCAGATCAGTTGCTGTTTCATGAAGGGCAGATTAGCTTTCAGGAATTCTATGTTCTATGACAGCTTCTGCTATTTTTGCTTGGGTTGGGTTTTGTTGTTGTTGTTGTTTTGGTTTTTTTGTTTTTTTTTTTTTTTTCCCCCTCCATTTTTCTGGTTTGGGTTTTCTGGGGTTTTTCCCCCTGAACTTTTACTGTAACTGAACAACTTTGACATTCACTTTCTTGCATAGTAACGTATATCTGTCAGGGCTATTTTACTGATGAAATCTTTAGCATTCACAGAGCATCATGTTGCATTGGTAAAATAATGGAAATTATTTTACGTTACTGTAATAATGAAAGTAATGATATCATAGAAAAAAGTCTCTATTCCATAGGACTCAGAAAGATTAATTAACCTACCAGTTAGGCTCTTTGAATTGAAACATCTGACCTACTTTTCCTATATTCAACCATATGCACCCTTCAGAGCTCAGTTGCCTGATTTAAGGCGTGGGTTCCTCATTGTTTGACAAAATGTAATGGAAATAAGAGGAGGTGTAGATGGTGGGATGTTTCCTGAGTGTTTAGAAAGAGCGCGGGCAGCCTGTATTTGACCTTTTGTATTTATGAAACTGAAATATCACAGTCAGAGGAACTGAAACTGAGTATGAGGGTGCTAGGGAAGTTGTTTAACAAATATCTCTCTTTGATCTTGCCCTACTTTAACAGCAGAGAGGCATCAAGGTGAAAAAGGAGCTGTTGCTAGAAGTGTAAGACATAAATCGCACTGCTCCTTAAGAAAAGCAGCAGAAGCTTTAGCACGCCATCATACTTCCTCTATAAAAAATAGCAACAGGTTCCTTCTTCCCAGCAGGTATTAAAAAATAGATGCAATAGTAGAGATGATAGCTACCTCTTCTTGTGCTGGCTTGATTTTTCTTTTTCTTTTTTAAATTAATAGCTCAATGATTAATATGCATATGAGGGTGGTGAGGCACTGAAACAAATTGCCCAGAAAAGTTGTGGATGTCCCATCCTTGCACGTATTCAGGGCCAGGTTTGATGGGGCTCTGAACAACCTGTTCTAGGTGGAAGGTGTCCCTGCCCATGGCGGGGAATTTGGAACTAAATGCTCTTTAAAGTCCTTTCCAGTCTAAAGCATTCTACAAATCCCTGGTGTGCAGTATAGTCACTGCCATACCCACTCTAGGTAGTGACAGGTTCCTGCTGAACAGCAATTAATTTCCTCCACCACATTCAGTTGCATTTTCAACCAATGGCTTTATCTTCTGATTCTCTTGCTAGCTGTACTTTTCAGGTGATGTTTTCTTTGCATAGCCTTCACTTTTTCAAAACTAGGCAAACGACCTGCAGAAAAGGACTCTTTGCTGCTAAAGCCCATATCTCTTTAAATTTTTGTAAAATAAAAGCACTGACAATTAGAGAGCATATTTGAGTCAACTTGAGTTAAAGGTGCTTCACAAGAGGCAGGAATTAGAAAAATAGAGGTTTGTCTGTCTATGTAAAATCCTTCTCCCTTACATTTTGATTCTAGTATTACCGTGAGCCTTGCAGTACAACTACAACATACTTAAAACTGAAAGATTAGTTCCTTACCAGTCATAACACCAGTAGAGCATTTTTAATAATAAACAATTCTTTATCAATGGAATATCAATAATAATAATGATAATATCAATATTATCATTAGTAGTTCTCTTTTTGTAAGGCTGTGTCTAGGGCAGTGTTGAATGAGCGGTGCTTTGAATACAGCCTTTGGGAAGGCTTACATGTCTTATATGTGCACTACAAAAGAAAGTAGCCTCCTGCTTCTGCTTTTTTTCTACATTCATTTGAAATAGTCATGTCCATCAATACACACCTGCCATTGCTGCAATTTATATAAAAAATAATAATTCAGTGACATTTTTAGACAAAAATAGCAAAAATACTCCAGCAGCTTCTGTGCAGCTGAGAGAGTTGCATGAACTGTCTCATCTAATTTCAGAATTCCAGCTGCTTTGAGGTCAAGGAGGACAGGGAGTGAGATGGAAACAACAACAGCAGCAGCAGAAAGTAGGAAACCATTAACTAATTGGAAGAGAGAGGTGTCTGTCCTTTGGTCGGAGAGAAACCCTGATTAAAATATGTCAAGGGTACAGCTAGGAAGTTGTTGGGAAAAGGAGAGAAAAATGCTTTGTCAAGCACTGTGATGTGAAAGAGAAGTTTAGAGAGATTGCCTGAGGCAGTAGTACAGAATTCTTTTTGAAACAAGGGGAGGCATTATTGTAGACTTATGCAATATAGCTGAATACCAGCTATAGATAGATTATGTAGGTATGAACCAATGTCAAAAAATGAAAAAAAAAAAGCTGTGAGAGCAGCATAAAGAATGGATTAAAGAACTGAGGAAATAGCATTTATATTTTTCCTTGTTATACCGAAAATCTGGAGCTATTTTCACAAAGTTTCAATAAAAATTCATCTGACTTGAATCGTTTGTAAGTATGTGCTCACAAGAAGTAAGAGTCTGAAGATCCTGTGGTTCCTCTCCTTGCTTGTCCAGAACCATTTCCTAATGGGAGGAGAATGGAATATGCTCAAACCTTTCAAAAATATGCAGAGTGGATTGTGAGGTACCAACTGGTTTAAACTTAAGTGGCTATAGGGTAAGGTTAGCATGTGAGCACCAAGTAAGAGCAGTGGATGAACAAAAATTTTCTGCTTAATTTTCTGAATTTTTCACAAAGTGTTGCGTTCTGCCCTTTCCCCAGAGCAGAATGTGAACTTCCAGTTCTGCTCTTTCCAGGGATAAAGATGCAAGAAAAAGGAGGTCAGCAAAGCAAGGGAGGATTCAGGAAGAGGAAAATGCAAGGATCATGCATGTAAACCATGCATCAGCCACACTGGCCTTTTCAAAAAGCCATTTAACATTTCAGAAATTACAGATATTACCAAGTAAGTGATCCTGAAGTGCATCTCGAGGTGCCTGTATTCTCATTTATCCTTTTGGAGGCTTCCCTGTCCAGTCTAATTTAAATTGCTCAAATTAAAGTGTGTTCTGACAGTCCCTGAAAGGCTTCTCCCAGGTAAGGACTGCTGGAGAGCAATTTGTTCCACACCAAATGTTTCTAGATGCATCATCAGTACCCGGGGAATACTCAGTTGTTTACATTTCTGTCTGTCTAGCTCATATATCCTTATACTGAGTCAAAGAACAGGTGCTATGAGACAAAATATAGCTCAGGACCTGCTTTTTTAGGTGGCCTTTCTGGCAGTTCAGTCACCATTATTTGTCCTGACACTGGGCCATCTCAAAGCAAGAAGAACACGGTGCCTTTGTTTCTTAACATCAAGACAAGAGTCGAGACACCACAGCACCAAAATCAAAGCCATTAAAGGAATTTTTACACACATTTTAAGGTCCTTTAATGTGCTGCCAAGGGAAGCTTTCAGAAAATGTGTTGCTATAGGTATGCTTGTCTTCTTTTAACATGAACTAAAAAGAGTATATAAAAGAGGGGCTTAAGAAACTAAACAAAAATTATTGCATTAAATCCCATTAGATGAATCTATTTAAACTTTACTACCAACACACAGCATCTTCTCTTCCATATTAGCTATATGTCCTATAAAACACAAATGTAATGAGGAACAGGAAAAAAATGATAGGAAAATTCTTTAAAAAATAGTGATCACTTAGGGAGATTTCTCCTGTGCTATGGAAGGAAAAATGCATTGCTTAGTCAAATCTAAGCAGAGCAAATGAACTGGCTTCCTCCTTAAGTCAGTTAAGTTGCCTAACCAGTATATTCACACTTGGCAGCAGAAGTTCCCTTTGGAATTCAAAGAAGATATATTCATAAAACTTTCTGGGAAGTTGCAGATTAGAAACAATGTTGAATCGTCATTTCCAAATCAGAAAGTGTGACTCAGGGGCTTTCTGCCCACTTTTGTCTCAACATGCCATTTTCAATGATGCACTTCAAGCAGTAAAAAGGTAGATAACAAATATGAGAATTATAGTATTTATCACTGTGGTACTTGGCTGCTGACTGGTGATAAACCATGACAAGGATCAAGTAAAGGCCTTCAAATCCGCACAAACTCCTGCCCAATTAAGTGAGATGTAACTTCTCAGAGCAAGTTTCTTCCTATCAAGGTCATTACAAAGTGTTATGGGATGTGATGGCATTTCTCTATTTCATGATGACTGGTTCCATTGGTTTTGTCTGCCACATACAAACCACTCATTTTTCTGGAGAATAGATTCATTTATTCCTGTGATACCCTCTTCAGAGTTTTTTATTGATTTATCCTTTCCATCTGTCATTTATAAGTAACCGTTCCAGCCCTTGTGATTTTTTTTAATCTATTCCCTAGATTCCCGTTGCTATTGATTTCTTTTTCTACTTTTGTATTCTGTTTTTCAGAATTAATCCTTTTTGCAGATTTTTTTTTTTTTTTTTTTTTTTTCAATATGTATGGTAAGAAAACCTGGAGCAATCCTTTGACTTTGTAATAAAGGACAACCAATAAGTGAGGTGCTGTATTTCCAACTACTCATCTTTCAGACATATATTAATGATTTTTGAGTACATCCATTACAGAACAGTAGCAAAAGGAATTGAGGTTTCTTTGAATATACTAGCACATTCTCTTTGTTGCCTTGTCTAAAAGTGCTTTAGAAAAATAATTGAAAAATCTCATTTCAATTTTGGGAGCGATTTCCACACAAAGTTTTCTTCCTCCTCTTAATTTTCCTTTAAAATTCCTATTTCTACTTTTAAATTCTGCAAGCAGGCTGGTGGCTTGAGGCATCTGTAATGGAATATCATACTTAAAATCTGTGCACTATGTGTCAGCAAAGACAATTGCAGGTCTGCAAGGGCTCAAGTGAATTGCAGGGTTTTTTTATGGTTTAAAAGCCAGCAGAAATGCCTCATAAATTGGTACTTTAATAAGTTAGGTAAGCTGGGAGCAATAATTATAATTTTTATTTTCTCATAAAGCTCAAGCAATGCGGAGGTACTCATCTGTATACTCACTATACTCATGTGTGCTCTAAAATACAATTGGAATTGTTCCCTTCATACATAGCAAACAATTATTATTTTTTTTTTAAATCTATGGGATACACAAAACTTTTTCTTTTCTGTGACTGAAAAATCTAGCCAGCATAAAGGTACACGACTTGCTTTTCACCAAAGGAAGAAATTCAGTGATCCCAGCCTAACACAAAAGCCAAAGAACACTCCCTCTTCTGGAAGCATGGTTTGACCTATATGGAAGTGTAAGCAGTAATATTAGTAACAATAATAGTTTGAAACAAAATTTAAAAACAAGAAAAGGAAGTCTATTTTTACTCCCCTTATTGAGTCTTCTGTTTGTCCTTACATTCTTGTGTGTGTGAATTACCAACATCACTGAGGTTTCAAAATGCTCCTTATAAAATAAAGAGTTGAAAAGCAGATTTTTAAAATCATTTTTATAGTAAAATTATGTGTCAAAATCCCAGTCAGGTGATTAATTTTTTCCTAATTCTGTTCCAATTGGGTTACCACATACCCAGGGAGTAATTGCCTTCATTGAGTGCTGCTTACTGGAAACATCAGCAATAGCATGAATTCCTTCCTTTGTCTTTATACATCGTCATGTTTTCAGTTCTACTGTGATGTCTAAAATCACTCCACTTCCGTGACAGGAAAGGTGTAGTATTTGCCTCAACTGCACTTTTCGTAGGAGCAATCATCAGTCTTTTCAGCCATGATTTTCCCCACCTATCCATATGTTCCTTGCAATGTGTTTTCCCAGCACCAGACCTCCCAGGCTGGGGGAAGCTCTGGAGTTCTGTCCCTCCCACGGGCATTTTCTCCAGCACAGTTTTCTGTCACTCAACCTGCAGCAGCCCTGCTGGCAACAGCTGTGCTCTGATGAAGGCATGGGAGAGGTGTTCCTTTCAAAGGAACCAAAGCCTTGCTTTCTTTGCTGCTTTGGTTTCTTTGCTTTCTTTGAATTTTCCTTAAGTAGAATTTTGCTGCTAAAGAGCTGAAAAGACGAGCAAATGCTTTCAGTTCAATCACTCTAATTGTTTCCAGGGAGTGGGAAGTGAGAAATAGACCTTATTTATGAATGCTACTGATCAACAGAGATAAAACTAAACCTTAGTTATTAGTAAAGTCTAAAAGGACTCCTAGTACTGATGCATTGTTATGAACAAAGTGCTCAGAAGCCAGAAAAGACAGGTAGATGCTGTGATGTTCCCCTGGAAATGACTCCCTCAAGCATCAAAATGTTTTTAATGCTCATCAATGGGAAGTCGATGTGCAGAATACTTTTTCATTGGGGAAAACAAACCATCCACCATCTCAACTTCATGTTTAACAGCCTTGCTTTTGGTATGAAAGGCATTTGGCAATTGAATCCATTACAATAATCAGGAGTGCTGCTCTAACAACTGCTGTCAGGCAAAGAGCTTCTGTTCTCTCTTTCCTCCCTATTCCTTTACTTAACAGCTATATTCAGTGAACAGACTCAAGCTGTAATAAATAACTCTTAAAGAGACTTGCAACTCAAGAGGGTGGCCTTTGATTTCTACACTTTCCTATCTCTTCTGAAATAAAATAAAAAAATATATTTTTGACTCTGATTTTGCATTCCAAGAAGTAGTGACCTGAATAAAAAGAGCATTACTGCTAAACATATGCTTACTGCTTTAATTGCCAGGATATAGGAGGGTGGTAAATGCCCATCCAGTGTGACTGCAGCTGTTCACAGTGGTTTAGTCTTACAAAGTAATGAACTAACCTATAATGTGCTCTCTGTGTGTGTTAGGCTTATACAAGCTTACTGGTACAACTATTTGAGAAAAAAAAAAAACAACAACCCTTCTCTCACCAAAATAGTTGGGCTACTCTAGTAAATATTTACAGATTCACTTATGTATTTGAACTCTGTCCCTTTGCAGATTGTGGGCTTATTCAACATGTGGTTTTTGGCTAGGTGCTGATTCCAAAATTGGTATCTCTGAGACTAATTAAGATCATTAGCATACTATTGAACATTTTCAAAACAATGTGTTTGAGACCAAAACCTGATTTCTGTATTCCCAGCCGTTTTATTTGTGGTTTTGCTTTCCATTTGGAAGTGGAGGCAAGGTCACAGAATATTTCAATAATCTACAGTGGATGGCTGCTAAATGTCATTCCCTTGAATACAATTACAACTTTAAAAAAAAAAAAAAAAGTGCATTGTCCATTTGTTCCAAATACATCTTTGATGGATGCTTCTGTGTCTTTGTGATAGATTTTTTCCCCTTCTCCTCCTCTATAACTCAATTGGATGAAGTCTTACGTGGCTGTAATAATCAATGATGATATAAAATCAATTAGAAATTGGTCTGGTGTTATGAAACTGAGATTCTGGGTCAGATTCTAGGTAGGAAGTAATCAAGATGCTTAACCTTCTACACTACAAGGGGCTAATTTTCACTCAAAAGCATGATTATACTTGTAATTATGCAGTACTGTTACAGCAGTATAACTATTTTTGACACAATTCAGATCAAATCTTAATTTTTAAGATGAGTAATTGGGAAGAGGTGAACGACCTCTTAGTTCATCCTGATAATCCAATACTTTCTTTTGTACTTGTGTCTGATATCACAATGATGGGTTTGCTCTTGTCATGTCTGTTTTCTGTGTCAGAAATCCTTCAAATTGGGCAACACCTTTGAGCAAGTGGAATGACACTTAAGGCTGACTGGGGGAAAGAAAGGTATTAGTAGATGTGTTTCTAAAAAGAAGATGTGAATTATCATAGTGATGGTAGTGATTTGATTGTGTTTCATTGTAGGCTTAATTGGAGATGTTACATTTGCGGCCTATTCTCCATCCTTCTCTCATTTTGTTGACACATTCATACCTCATACCTACTAAAGTTGTTCAATAAAATCCAGATTCTGCTGAAATCACTGCCAAAATACTACCTAATTTCAATGGGGCAAATATTCATAGAGATAGAGAAGAAAGATGGTTGCACTAATTGATCTTCCTATCTGAATTACAGGAGGTGATTTCCTGCTCTTTTTTGCTACCTATCAGTAATATTATTATCTTCAAAATCCCAAACACAAAAAAAAAATTAAAAAAAAAAAAAAAATCCCCCAAACAATAAACTAAACCACCACCAACAATAACAATGTCCAAACCAAGAAAAAACACACAAGCTGCCCAGAAAGATACACTTTATAGCAGAAATAGGATGACTCTTACATGAATACTCTTGCATTGAATCATAGAATGATTGAGTGGTTTGGGTTGGAAGGGAATGTGAAGATCATCTTGTTCCAACCCCCTGCCATGGATGGGGATACTTTCCACTAGACCAGGTTGCCCAGAGCTCCATCCAACCTGGCCTTGAACACTTCCAGGGACAGCCACAGCTTCTCTGGGCATCCTGTGCCAGTGCCTTGCCACCCTCACAGTAAATTTTATAGACTATATGTGTTCAAAAAGACTACATAGCACAAAATTATTACATAAAGGTGAGCATTCCCTCTTTGCTCTGAACAGTGAGCTGTTGATACCAATCCCATCTAAACCCTTTTCCTTCAAGAAGACCTGAGCAATAAATGCTACTGTTCCCAAGTAGCAGAGCAATAATGATAGTAATTGCCTAGATTTTATTTCCCTTTCTCTCTCTTTTGTGTATTTTCAGTTCTATTTGGCTTCATCACAAATGGATGTGGGGGGAAAAAAAGAAAAAAAAAAAAAAGAATGAAAACTGTCTACTTGTTGCTGTTTAGGTGATATGGTTAGAAATGTAGATTTTCTGTAGTCAACTGACAGTTTGTCCTAGGCAGTAATTCAGATGACATCAGTTGGAAGGCATGAATACCCACTTGGATGTTTACATTTAATTAGATACTGTGTACTCCTTTACTGAAACACCTGGAGAGGAAAATTCATCGTGCCCTATAGTAACTAATATTTTTGAGACTGAATTACCCCTCAGAATACATTGTAAATTTGCTTGGAGCATATTTTTGGAAGGGAACATGATAGTTTGTAATTATGAACAAATATCTGCATTAGTTCAGTATTTTTCTCCCTTAGGCTATTCCTATTCTTCATATTCAAATCTGTTGCATCTGCTTATATCATCCCAAAACCAGTTCAAAGCCAAGATTTTGAGGCTTTTTTCTTGGGTCTCCCGCCAATCTGCTTAACTGTTTATTAAGTGTCTATCACAGCAGTCTCTTTCTTACCCTGTGCACGTATTAGGAATCATTAGCTTTATCACTAGAGGATAAGCATCCACATGGAAAAGCTCTGTAATGCACACAAGGTGCAGTCTATTGACATTACATCATATGCCTTGTTATATTACCAAAACAATTAAGTTATCTGAGTATCAACACTGCATGTACACATCACATCATTTTTAAATCAAAGCACTTAGCAGCAAAGAAATGAATAATTAAGAACACATAAAACTTATGCTGCCCACACAGTAAGTACATTATTCTTCTCAAGACTTTTACCTTAATAGACTATAAGCTCTTCAGTGAAGGCAGATTTTTGCTGTTGCTGTCCCATGCTTGTCTGTGTCTGACAGAAGAGGACCCTCTCTGCTCTATAGCAAAAGTGGAGGAGGCCAAAAATATTTTGTCTTAAGAATATGCACATTCATCTTGTAATTTTAATTCCATTCCAAGCTGATCACTATTCAGTCTTTGATAATTTCTGATCATAACTGCCTGGTCCTTGTTTAATTTTGATTTTTCACTGTCTGAGAAAAATTTTTATCTGATGGAGACTGCACTGAGACCATGGATGCCAGGAACTTGTGCCATGTCAGAGCGGTGCTACCCACACTGCCAGGTGTTAACCATGAGGATGGTTTAGATTGCCCTGTAAAACGAGCATATCAAACTGGGCACTACCCTAAATGAGCTCCCTAACTGGGAAAAAGTGGCTAGCCCAGGAAAAGCAAGTCTCCTCTGCCATAGCAGGACATGTCATTGCTTCGTGCAGTTGGTCCCGTTCAGTTCATGACTTCTGCCACCACCATTTTAGCTTTCTTCTTCCATGCTTCATCTCTCAGGCCATCTGTACAGCAAGGTGACTTCTGAGTGCGGAGCCATAGCAGCCTGAGTTTTGACACAGTCCTATCCATAGCCGTGGATCAGAACTGGATATGCTCCAAGACACTTCCACTACAGAGGCCTGTGTCTTTGCTGCACAATCTGTGAGGGGCCTAATTGGCACACCGGCTTTCAGGCTGTTGTTGGGGAAACTTGCACTGTGTGATTTTAAGTGTGTTGCTGCTCTAAAACCCTTTTTCTAAGCTTATGTTATTGTCTACATCTCAGATGATGAGATTTCAAAGTCTGTCTTTGCTCTGGTTTTGCTCCATTTTGCAAGATGTTATAAATGCCTGCCACTAGGTTTCGTCATATGTGTGTGTGTATGTACATACACATATGCAAAATTTTTTCTTAGCTAACAAAAGGAAGCTCAGTAGAAAAAGAAGACATTTTAGAATGTACATTAAACAGTAAACATCTTGGGAAGGCTGTGAGGAATTGCACATATAATTCAAAATAAAATGCTTGTGTATTAAATAGTTATTTAATTACTTTAATTATTTCCATCTGTCCAGCCTTCCATACTCTCTTCCATTTCCACAGCTGTAATTTGTATTCTCATGCCATGCAGGTATTTAGAAAAAACATGTCCATAAGTATATAATATAAATGTTGATGAACTGCAGAGTCATGAATATTGTTTCTAAGATAACCTTACCTACCTCTTGTCTTTCTTAATCATTGTACTTTCCCCAAGTCTGCCTTTATTCTTTTTAAAGCACTGAACTATTTCCAACAAACAGAAAGTACTGGGTTCTTTTTGTTTACACTTTTTATGAATTATTGGAATTGAAAGTTTCCTTTCGCTATGTAAAATATCTTTTTTTTTTTTTTTTCTCTTCCCTCAAATAACTTAGCAATGCTTTTTTGATGATGCTGAAACACAGCTTGTTTGTTGTCCTGGAATGTTTACTTAATATTTCATGTACTCTGGAGATAATAAGAATTTAATTTCTGGAAATTTTTGTTTGCTGAGATTTACAAAAGATGAGTACTCTTTCTGCTTGAAGGTGCCTAAAATGTGAATTCTTACCCAACTTGTTTCATGGTCATCTCTGTGTAGATAAAAGGTCTGGTTCTATTCTCATGCTCCTCATTGGTTGTTCCTCACAAAACTGTGCTGTTTTATTTTGGGGTATTACATTCACAATACCAACTTTTTTGGAAGACCTCAAGTCATATTTCTGTGCTTAGGGAAGTTCTATGAACACATCACGTGTTGATAACCAGGATGTATCTGGTAGTGTTATTGAGGCACTACACTTCAGGCTGCCCAGAGAAGCTGTGGCTGCCCCATCCCTGGAAATGTCCAAGGCCAGGCTGGATGGAGCTATGAGCAACCTGGGGTAGTGGAAGGTCTTCCTGCCCATGGCAGGGGGATGGAACCAGATGATCTTTAAGGTCCCTTCCAACTGAAACCATTCTGTGATTCTATTTATTCCATGAATAAACACAAGAAGAAAGGAGGACACAAAACTGTGATCTGAAGAGGAAAATCATCCCACAGGTTAAGTACATGCAGATCTGGAATCCTACAGGTATCTGGCTCTACGCATGAAACCTCAATTATTTCTTAACCTCTTTGTCCCAATGTCCTCAGCTGCAGAATAAGGTTAATAATATTTACAAGCCTATGGTAGTGGATCACTAATCTGTCAGAATGTATGCAATAAAGTATAATTTCAGTGTGTTGGGGAGGGATATCAGTGATGTTTCAGGCACTCATGACCTGATCCCTATTTTCAGAGAGTGCTGGCAGAAACCACTTGGCGTACTCCCAGGAGAGATAGCATGCCATCTTCCAAGGGTGATAAAAATTTACGATCGGAACAGCCTGCCCGGTTTCCCATCACGGGTCCAGCAGGCGGGGATTTGCCCCACGTGTTGTTGCCGGGTGCCCGGGGCCGGGCCGGGTGCCGCTGTCTGCTGGAGCTCCGGAGCGCCGCAACTTTCGCGCCCCGCCCGACCGTGCGCCCACTCGGGCACGTTTCCCGGGAGCGCGGCCTCTAATTAAACTAACTCCTCCCTTCGGCTGCAGGAGCCCGTAGGAACGGGGGCCTTCTTCTCGCTCTCCATCCGCTCCCCTTCTTTTTTTTTTTTACCCCCTTTAACAGAGCGAGTGAGCTGACTCCGCCTGGGCTGTGAGTGCTGCGGACGGCGCTTCCCGGGCATCTTTAATTCCAGCGGGATCTGCCCCCGCCCTCCCCCGACAAACTTCGGGTGCCTCCCGCATCTCCCAGGACGGCGTTTCGGGGCTCCCGCCTCCCAGGTAAGAGGGGAGAGGGCAGGAGATTATAAAAAGGGGATGGGGGCGGAATCCTGCGGTTTATCCCCAGCACAGCCCAAGCCGGGCCGGGGCTCACCCCGGGGGCGGGGTGGGGGCGGCGGAGCATCCTCTTCCTCCTTCGCATCTCCCGGGAGCGGTGATCCCGGGCCCCGCACCGGCCCCCGGCGCCGGCTGCTCCCCAGGCAGGTGCCTCTCGCCGGGGAACTTCCCCGAGTTTGGCCGGGGCTGGCGGTGGGAAAGCGGGAGAGGTCGGGGGGCTCTGGGGGCGCGGAGCCCAAGGGCAGCGGGGTAACACCTGGCGCAGAGCTGCGCTGTGCTTCCAGCTGGGCTTGTTCTGGGCATCCCTTGGAATCCTAGTGCCAAGAGCTTAGGGAGGAGTCAACAACGTGCTGGAATGAAGAAAGAGCATCGGAGTTCTGCTCATTCATCCTTTTTTACCTAAAATTTAATGCATCAAAATGCCAGTTATTTCCAATTATAGATCGCAATGTACCAAGCAGTTCAGCTCATAAAAGGTAGTAGAATTCAGTATGTAAATTGAAAATTACACACTTTCTTTATTAATTTCGAACTAGCATAATATGTTTAATTTAGCTGGAGTTAATAGTAAGAAAAAAGTTAGGCAAGAAAGATAGTTGCAATTAGCTTTGGGAGAAGTAATACAAATGCAAATGAGTGTGATGACACTTCAGGACAGACATGTTGCACCAAAGGAAACCCAACCTGATAAATTAAAGCTCTGTGCAACCAACTCAGAAGGAGGTGCGCTTGCTTCTTTTTTTTTTTTTTTTTTAATGTCTTACTTATGAGTTTGGATAAGTGGAAATATGTCCACTACATACCTATGTGTATAGATAAAACATTTATGGTCAAGAAGGAATAGTAATACTCAAGATGGGTCCTAATACAGGACAATATATAGGATTGCAAAAACAGGCTCTAAATTTATTGTTTAAAATCTTGGGTCAAGAATAGGCTGGGTACCAGCTGTAAATCCAGGGAAGTAATTTTCCTTCCAGCCAAAGGTATGGCCTGCTATTTAAAGCTATTGATACTGTTATAGATGATTAGAGGCCAATTCAAAGTAACAGGATTTATTTAATAAAATTTCCAATACCGAAATCAAAGCCACAATAAAAAGGGGACAACAATCGATCGAGAGTTGGGTGGACCGGGTGGCGGTCCAAAGGTACCCTCCGAACTCGGCCACACTGGCCAGGTTTCAGACTGGGGGTTTTATACAGATTTTTCACCCTAAGGCAAAGTCTATTGAAAGTTCAGGTATATATGAGTTTCCCAATTTTTCTAAAAGGAGTTCCGTTGGTATGAAAAGAGTTTCTAAAGTCCTTCCTGAAACTCATCTTGGGAGGGGTGCTCCGATCGTCCCGGATCTCCACCAAGATTGATATCAGAGGTTGAGCAGCTGTGAAGTGGGGTCCATCCTCTTGATGAATGGGCCATCTTCCAGCTTGGCCTTGTCGTTTCAGTTGCAAATGTCTGTGCTGATTCTATGGATTCTGGAATCTTGGGAGACGCCTTTGGGTATCTTCTTATTAGTAGCCTAATTCATATTACAGTCTTTTATACACGAATTTATCTAATACATCTATTACAATACTGTTACTTATTTCAGATTTAACCTACAAAAAATGTACTTCATGAGGTAAAATACTTGTGGAAAATCAACCCTATTTTATTCCTAATGTTATAGAAATTAATGATGGAGACTAATTTTGGAGTTACATGTTACTTGTTACATTTCAGGTGCTTCATACCTGTACACATTTCACTGTTTCTCTGGCATTTTTTTGTACAGCTGGATATAGCAAGTACATAGGTGGTTGCTTCTGGTTATTACATCTCTGTAAGCCAGAAGCACAGAGGCAAAATAAGTATTAATTCCCTTGCCTCATGTCATCTGCTGGGCAGTGAGAAATAGGTGCTCTCTACTGCAGCTCAAATCTGGTGCAAGTAGGAGGTGTTTACCTGCATCTTCCCATCCAAGGATCCATCAGCAGTGTCAGTCAGAGAAATGATTGAATGATTAACTGAATGAGAGTGATTAATATGGGTACAGGATGTTCACAAGGCTGTTGCTGTAACTTACAGTTACAGTGGATATTCAGTTGACAGTCTTGGTAACATTAATAACTCGTGTACCATTATGGAAAACTCAGAACACCAGATGTATAATTTCTTTTTAGTTAATATTTAGAAATTGGGTGTAAATGTATATCTTTCCTCTCTTAAATAACCTTTTCCTGTATGCAGAGGACTGCCATGTGATCTGTATGCTGCTGAAGCTACTGGAGTTCTTATAGTGTACTTATGGTGTGCTGTTTCTCTGAGTAGTTATGAATATCTGTTGCACATTTTACTCTGGCTTCAGAATGAATTCAAAAAAATCTGTTTTGATGTTGAGTTCTCAAAATCAACAGAAAAAATGCTTATACTGAAAGTACATTTATTCCAAAATTCCTAAATTAGGTAGGTTGTAAACATCAGAATAAATATGAAAAAGAATCCTACCAATGCTATTTATTAAAGAAACAATAAGAAAAAGAAATAACATTATGGATGAAATCCACTTCTTGATATGTTTTCACTGAAATTTAGTAGGATTGACATTTCCAATGCAAATTTTTGTGCGGGTTCAAGTACTAGGGGGGTGTTATTACCTTCCTTTGTCCCTCCTTGACTTCTTGTTTGTGCTAAAATTAAGTCATCAGGCTTTTTCACAAGTAGCAATTGAAACCTCTTAACACGCCTACAAAGCTGAAAGCCAAGTCATCTATTTAAAGTGTTTTGAAGTGGTGCTTTTCTTTTGTTGGTTATCTGGGCAGTGGAGAAACAGTTTATCTGACACCAATTCCCTTGGAATAGTTGGGTTTTTCTGTGGAATAACTGATCTTAATGAATGTGGGGAACTGGCATCAGATTAAATCTTTATCCATGGTTCAGCTCAATGAAAAACCTCAGGAGTGCCTTCAGCTCAAGGGCTTTGTCTTAAACATTGAGCATAGGGATCCTGTTACAAGCAACAACAGATGGCCACCCAGGAAGTCTCTACTGATGAAATGTTTTGTGAGAAGGACAAAGCAGTCTGCACCTTTGGAGGGAATAAAATCCCTGAAGCCCAAATACCTGTATCTGAGTATCACAGTCACAATGTCTACTCTCTGATCTCCTCTAAGTGAATGTTTAGCTTACTCTGAGGGAAAGTCTTGGCAGAAAACAGAACAGTACCAGCCTTTAGGAAAGAGAGATATAAGCACATTGGAGCTGAGGCAGTAGCCACAGAAAAGCATAACATGACATCAGGGGTTAAACTTAAGTGGAAGTGGAAAAATAATGGCAGTCTTTGTCCAAAAAATCCCCTCAGTCAAGGTGTCAAAATGAGATATTGCTTTTATTACACTGTACTGATGCTCAGGCATTGATTTTTCTTTTATCTGCTGGTCTGCTTCTCAATCAGCAGAATTTCTTCATCAGCTCTACCTTGCACCTCACAGCTTCATGGGATTTGACTGGGAACCATGACTGGGCTTCTGGAAGGTGGCATGCTCTTGACTGTGGGAAAAACAATATGTTGGTTTTCACAGTATAATGTTTTCTTCTTTTCTAACCTGTTTTCAACCATGATTTGAAAACTAGCTTTACTTTTTTTCATTAAGACAGCTTTCAAAACCCAGGGCCACCAACAATGCTAGTTTTTCTTTTAAACTGAAGACAAAACTCCCACAGCAGTAAATCAAAACTAATGGCTTCAGAAGCATTTCCTTCCCTCTTCACCCTGTAAACAAGAAATTTCTGTCACAGAAGCATGCTTAACTAGAGCCTAGAATCAGAGCTATCAAATATTGAATGAACAATGAATTTAAGGTGGAACTTTTTCAAGAACCTTGGTCAGAACAAAGATGTCTTCAGGTCACAGAGGGTAAGTGTCTGCCCTTGAAGGTAAAAGTTTCTAGCCCTTGTGGATCAGGTCTTTGAAATCACAAGATGCAATATTGCTATGCATAGGAAAGTTATTCAAAGAATTTCTTGAGGATTTTAAAATTTATTAGCCACTGTGCTTTTTATCTTATAGAAGCCCAAAGAACTAAACTCTGGAGAGATCCTTTAAAAGAGATGTAAGCATAATTCCAATAAATATTGGAAACTGCTAGACTACTCTCAAAACATTTTTTGGTAAATTATGCACTCTCTGAACATATGAAGGTATAATTGCTAGTATGGGTGGAACATTGGCTGTCTCATTCCCCTGGGATTATTCCTACTTGAATTTTTCATATTCAACAAGAAAAAAAGCCTTAACCAACTGTTTCTATCTTTGTTGGTACTGCCACTTAAAAAATTAGGTGATTTTTTGACTTTTCCCATTCTTCACAGTTATTCTGATTTGTTTATTTTCAAATCCATCAAAATTTGTTTAGGTCAGTCAGGGGAGGTTTACAAGAATAACTGTGTGAGTGTTCCTTGTTAGTGGTATAATGTAAAAATATGTAGAATATATACAACATTGTAATTTAATAATTTATTTAACCATGATAAGATTTCTTAGCTATACTACAAGATGCTTCACTGGAATGTATTTAATAGATCAACTTCCAGCTAATTTAGTTTTTCTAACCAGTCCTGTACATTATTACAAACATCTGTAACTGTGNAAATAAATAAAAAAAAATATAAAAAAAAAAAAAAAAAAAAAAAAAAAAAAAAAAAAAAAAAAAAAAAAAAGCCAGCAGGGACCAAAGTTGCTCTCAGGCATATTTGGAAATTCTGTGCATATGAAGTAACACAAATGGGACTTATTCATTTGGTGGTGGTTAGGAGAAATGTCAGGCTTTGACAAACCTACTCATTCTTTACCACCCTGCTTGTATGCACCTGAGCAGATCTCCAGGTATGCCTGGCGTCTCCCATCCTTCCATCCTTTAGTTGCTCTCCACGAAGAGTTGCAAGACTGTTGGCTACTGTAAGAGACTGAATAATTGATTTTTGCAGCCGTGCTCCCATGTTGAGGGAGCTGGAACGTGGTTGTGCTTCTGCACTCCCCGGAGAACACAGGACTGCGTGCTTCCTGAGCAAGTTCCTGCAGCAGTTCAGCATTCCCATTTCTGTATGAGGCATCCAGATCTTTTAGAGTGGTTTCCAGTCATTAAATATACATATGACACTCATGCACTCATTATATCCACTGTTCTAATGGGAGCGGGAACTTTTTTTTCCTCTTTTTTTTTCTTGTTGAGTCAGAGCAAAGGGCACACCTTGAAAATTTCCCTGCTAAATTCCAGCACTGAAAAAAGAAAGTTTCAGTTAGAGCTTGTTTGCTGATCCATAGTATCTGCCTTCATCCTTCTAAGCAGCAGGCTAAAATCTGTCAGCACAAGCACACTAACACTTAAAAGTCTTTATGTTGCTTTGATCACCTTAGGGAGCTTGGAAGTCTTGCTTCCAGCCTCACCAGACCAAAAGGCACTGGTGGAATGCTGCTAATCTAATTTTGCTTCCCCATCCATCAAAAACAAAAGTGGAGAGGTGCTTTAGCCAAAATGTTTAAGATCCCAGAAGGAAAAAAATGTAATTTACATCAGCCTCTGTAAGCTTCTGTGTGTTAGAGACAAACCAGACCATAGCAGCATGTCCAGGACATGAAAGGTGAGCAAGTGATACACATCATCTCTTATTTATTCCTTTTTACAGAAATTTAGTTATCAAGTGTAGTGCCCCCTTTCTCCTTCAAAGCGTAAGACAAGAAAATACATCTTAATACATCTTAATAATATAATCTTAAAATAATACATTTTAAAATACCTCACTGTTTCCTAATGTAAATTAGGGTGAAGAAAAGAGATCAGAATAATGAAATCTTCAGATGAGTGCAGATGTTTAAGCAGAGTATCTTAGCTCTGTTCCTTTTTCTCTGCTCTTTGTTGTGGATCCTCATTTTAGACATGAGTTTTTCTCACAGGGTTTTTTTGTTTGTTTGTTTTTCTGGGGTTTTTTGCCTTTGTTATTTTTTTCTCTAATCTTTCAGTATTATTCTCCACATGTGTATGAGATTAAAATAGTTATCATCTGAATTTAATTTAGTACACCTTCTTCTTTGTGATGGGCTGCTATTTCAGAGGGTACAATGCCACTATTAATCATCATAAAGAAAATGCAAGAAAACAGTCCAAAATATGTGTCAGGCACTTCAAGGTGATGGATGCACAATTGATAGCACCATTATTATCACTCAGGAACTTGAGAATTTTTGGTCCTCACATTTTCTCACTTTAAAACATCATTAACTTGTTCATGGGATCCAATACTTTGTGAAAAATGTATTACTCTCCTACTCACTTTTTCCTCATCCTTCATGCTGTGTTGACAGAGCCAGTTACCTGAAATTTCTTAATGTATTGTAAGCTTACTTCTCAGTGTATGAGACAGCAAAGAAAGCCAAAACAAATGGTTTTATGGAACAAAAGTCAATTATATTGATTTTGATATGTTAATGCAAAAGCAGATTGTATAAGTGATTGTAATTAGGGAACTTATGTTTATTGGTCACAGTTTTATTTACTCCTTGGATTTATTCTCTTTTGTGAATCAGAAAAACTGAGAGACTAAAATATACATATTGACGGAATGAAGCTGATGTTCTTCTTCTTTTAAGGTTGTTACAAAAGTTATACAAACCTAGTGAGATTGACCAGAGCAGCCCACAGATATTCCCCAGTCAGACCACTGACATGATCTAATCTAACCATTTGGGAAGTAAATGGTTGCAGTTTTCACAATCAGAGAGTATGGATGAATCAATAGTTACTTAAACTTTGAAAGGTTCTGAAAGCAAACCTGATTATAAGTTAGTGACTCAGTGATTTAGTATGTTATTGAATAATCAATAATTGCTATCAGATGTTCTGAATCACTCTTACTAAATATGTTTTGGAAAGTTTGTAATTACACCACAGAAGTTTCAGGCAGGCTTGTTGAACTGAAGAAGACATGGTCAATGACAGACGGTGGATTGAGTGCACCCTCAGCAAGTCTCCAGATGACACAAAATCGAGGGGAGCTGTTTTCACACCTGAAGGACAGAGCCATCCAGAGGGACCAGGACAAGCTCAAGTGGTGGCCCATGGGAATCTCCTGAGGTTTAACAGACCAAGTCCAAGGTGCTGCACCTGGGTCAGGGCAACCCCTGGTACCAATCCAGGCTGGGGATGAGCAGACCCAGAGCAGCCCTGAGAGAAGGACCTGGGGGTGCTGGTGGGTGAGAGGCTGGACATGCCCCGGCCGTGTGCGCTGGGAGCCCAGAACCCCCCGTGTGCTGGGCTGCATCCAAAGCCCGTGGGCAGCAGGGCAGGGAGGGGATTCTGCCCCTCTGCCCCGCTCTGCTGAAACCCCACCTGCAGGGCTGCACCCAGCTCTGGGCTCCCAGCACAGCAAGGACAGGGAGCTGCTGGAGCCAGGCCAGAGGAGGCACCAGGGTGATCACAGCGATGGAGCAGCTCTGCTGTGAGGAAAGGCTGAGAGAACTGGGATTGTTCAGCCTGGAACAGAGATGGCTCTGGGATGAGCTAATTGTGGCCTTCCAGTACCTAAAGGGAGCCCACAGGAAAGATGGAGAGAGATTATTTACAAGGGCTTGGAGTGATGGGATAAGGGGCAATGGTGTTAAACAGACAGAGAGCAGGGTTAGGTCAGACATTAGGAAAAAAAGTTCTTTGCTGTAAGGTGAGGCACTGGCACAGTAAAAGCTGTGGCTGCCCCATCCCTGGAAGTGTTCAAAGCAGGGTTGGATGGGGCTCTGAGCAGCCTGGCCTAGTGGAAGGTGTCCCTGCCCATGGCAGGTCCCTTTGAACTCGAACTCTTCTCAGATTCTATGATTCCATGATTTGCAGAGGCCTCTGTTCTGATGTCACAAGAACCTGTGTTCCAGCAATGGATTTGCCATCTCAGTTGTGCCATGGCTGCCTCCAAGCTGAGAGATGTCCTGGGTTATCTGTTCAGCTCTGGGTTGGAGCTCATGGCTTTTCACCTTCTGTGCACAAAGATGATGTCTGACAGCTTGGACTGAGGAGCAGGAGTGCTTTGGCCCAGTGAGGGCAGCACTGGAAACCTCTGGTGTGGTATGGACCTTGTTTTGCTGCTCTTGTATAGTACGTCTGAATTTAAACAAGCAAAACTACCCTGATACTGCAGGGAAGTCCTCATCAGATAGTATCTGGTTCCACAGATGGCCCTCTGAGGGAGCTTGAATCCATAATGTCTTTGATAATGCACTAAGAGAAATGAGGTTAAAAAATACAGTCTTTGTAACAGGCAAAGTAAGACATCAGTGATAAATTCAATTATTTTAAATGCATCAGAGCAGGTTCTGATTTCAGTTACATGGATATAAACAGGCCTGCTGGTACCACAGACTTTTGTGCATGTAAGGAAGACCAGAGTCTTGTCTCAGGGATGTAAAAATGCATCCACTTTAGACTAAATAATCTGTATTAGAAAAATTTACTCTGTCCTTGGACTTTCATTAGACATCAGCATTCAAAATATTTATAGGATATTTTATGGGTTTGGTGATCTTTTGTCGGTATTTTTGAGGTTTTTTTTTTTCCCATGACTACATAATTTCAAACATTTAGTATACCTGCTAAAACTTTTGTATCATGTCTCCATTTCAGAGAGATCCAGCTGATATGTGAGGCTGGCTGTATTAGCAATGGCCAGAGAAGCAATTTATCCCTTCCTGCTGTCTCTGCCAGATGTTTCATAGGTGCTACGTGGAGAGGAAAACTGTTCTTTAGATATGGTTAAATGGCTAAATTCTACTTAATCTGCAATGGTAATTTCTACTTTTATGAGGCAAGTGACATACTCATTATTTTCCAGGTAGCTGGCTTTTTTTTTTTTTTTTTTTTTCATTTGCTAGAGATTTTTTAGGTGTATGCTTGCATTGAATAAATACTGTTTTTTTTTTTAAAAATACAACTTTGTAGAGAAACTTATAAATTAATTACACCAAAAAGGATACTTGAGTCTATACAGTTGATATACTCAGTGATTTAAACAATACAAAAGCAGATAAAATAATCCAGGCAGAAACAGAAAGAAAGCAAAATACATATAAGTTGTTGCCACCCACAAACCCAATTCTGCAGAGTCTATGGAATTTAATGGATTGTGCCATTTAGATGGCAACAAATCTCTGGAAACGCAGCTGAAAGCCTCCCAGCTTTTCATGCCAACACTACTTCAGCAGAAGTCTCATCTAAAACAAATTTCAGACTTTGTTAGAGTCCTTTATATGACAGATTTATCAATTTTTCCTGATTTCCTGCCAACTGACTGCACCTGGTTCACTTTAAATTAGTTACAGTTAATTGTCAATAAATGTGAAGAAGGTCCTCTTGCCATTTTCTCTTGGCTGTGAAGCTGGTGAGTCTCATGGCTGTTTATCAGGTAGAGTTACACATGCTGAGGTTTAGGGTAAAAAAAAAAAGAAAGTAAAATAGAGAGTGGGGGTAGCTGTTTTATTTTTTTTTTCCCATGTGTGTTTTGGTGCAAGATATGTGTGAGCACAGCTGCATTAATGTTGACATGTTATTTAATTCAGCTGACTCCTGGTTGGATGGGCTATAAAGGGTGTGGGACTAGGTTTTTTTTTTCTGTCTGTGTAGGGAGAATTGTTGATTTAGAAAGAGTAGGGAGAAGGAAGATCTATGGGTAAGTTTCTATTTTCCTCTTAGTCTGGTATATTTTTTTCTCTTATAGTAGCTTTGGAGGGTAATATAAAAATAAGTTCTTCTCTGTGGTGTGAGAGTAATTAATAAATTTTTTTGTCCCTTTGGAGGGTGTCATTTGTGTATCTCTTGGCCTTCCTTCAGTAGGCCTTGCAACAACAAAAACTTGCTTTTAAAATTATTTTTTGTAATTGTAATTTCTGTTCACCTCTTTACAAGATAACGAAAGGAAAGGTGAAAAAAGAAGACTCTTTCCTGCCCTCTGCCTCTCTAGACCTGTTGCACCTGCTGTTCCTATTGATTTGACATACTTAATTGCTTGATTCTGTCCTTGGTCATTTTATTCCTGTATTTGAGGGGCTGAAGCAGCACTAGTGTGAAACTGAATGCTGTAAAGGTTAATTACAGACTTCCTAGTTAAGCTTTTTTACTGTAATGTACTTCTCTGTTAGAAGAAGTGTTCTTTAATTAAAAAATGTGTTTGTTTGAGATAAACCTGTTTGCCTACACCTGTGTGAAAAGTGAGACTCAGGAGTCAGAGGGGATTAATGGTTTTGAATCTGAGAGTTTGCTGCTTCTGTAATGAAAGCCTCCTGTTGAATTTTCCATGGGAAATGGAAGCCGTAGTTTGAATTTTAAGTTCAATTTTTAGTTTACTGTTCTTTGCCTCTTTCCCTTTACAAATTATCTCATAGATGACAAGAAATATGACAGGAATAATATCTTTAAGGCTTATATTCCCTGCCTCTCTTTGGAGTTTCGTGCTGTTGTGAAGTGCACAGCTTTCACCCAGACCCTGCAGCCTCTTCTGCCTTGATATTTCTTTCAGGGGTGGTTCCTGTGTTGTGAAGAAAATGGCTCTTGGATCCAAAATAAAACCTTACAATTTTTGCTTCTTTTGTTCTTAATTGGAATACTATGGATATGGTGTCTAGGCTTCCCCCTAGTAAGGTGGCTGATTTCATTTGCCTACTAGTTATGAACTTTCAAGCCAAAAAATCTTTTTTGAAAGTTAAACATTTCCTGGTGAGGTTGTGATATAATCATAGAATGATTTGTGTTGGAAGAGACCTTAAAGATGATCTTGTTCCAACCCCCTGCCATGGGCAGGGACAATTTCCACTAGACTAGGTTGCTCAAATCTCCATCCAGCCTGGCCTTGAACACTTCCAGGGATGGGGCAGCCATAGCTTCTCTGGGCAACATGTACCAGGGGCTCACAAGCCTCAAATTGAAGAATTTCTTCCCAATGTCTAATGTCAACCTACTCTCTTACAGTCTGAGACCATTCTGCCTTGTTCTAGCCCTACATGCCCTTGGAAAAAGCCTTTAGGTACTGGAAAGCATCTTAATGCTTTCTTAGTTGTAATATTTATGTTACAGCTAGCAGGGCTGTAGATGCAAATGCCTGTTTCTTGTGGAACTCTAGCGTTCTGTAGACACAGTCAAAACAAAAATTATCTTGGACATTTTAATTAATTGTAACATAGGTAAATAACTAATTGAGTACCATCTGTTTGCCTGGGCTGAGCATCAGGAATGTGTCTGTTAGTTTGAGGAAAGAGTCTTCATGAAAGAGAACATCTTTTTCAAGATACTGATTTTACAAAACCGTTTCTTTGACCTTGCAGTGGTAATGTGCGTATATTTTTAGGACACTTATTTGTATTTATTGGTCTACGATTTTGCTTTGGAATTCCCATTTTCAGTTTGCTTCTCCTTTCCTTTGGGAGTTAAATAGTCCAAGAAAGACAAAGCCAAAACAAACAAAGCCTTTTAGCAACCTTTTCTCTCTTCCTTCCGTATGCCTGAGAGGTGATAGACAGGACCTCTGTGTGCTGGTTGGGGAGGGCACTGTTTTGCTGAAATAAAGGCTGCTCAAAGGTGCCTCAAACAAACTCTTCACAAGAAAATCAAGGTGTTTGTAACAATGAGGAGGTTCCCCTATGCAAAAGGGTAACCTTCAACAACCAATTTTGAAGCAAAAGATGATTTTCATTCTGAACAGCTATGGGAAGTGCATGGGCAGATACTTTGTGATCTGGGCAGATGGTTAGAGCACCAACTAAATGCAAAAATGAAAGTTTGAGGGTCACAGCAAACAGGAAATATTACCCCTTCCCTTTTACCAGTCAACCAAAACCCCTTCTTGTAGGAGCTTCCACTGCCTGCCTTCCCTCCATAGGCATGGGTGGTTGAGAAAAGGAGAAACTGAAATATGGTATTCTACATGTCTGCTTTTGTATTCTTCCTTAGGTCTTCATTCTGTAAATGTTACTGGGGTTTTAAGTTGCATAAAGCAGAAATATTTTTCACTGGAGATTATAGATTGGAATTGAGAATTACGAATTATAATTTCAGTTGAACCTTTTGTTATGGATGGGTGCTGCATCCATGAGTTTGGAAAATAGCTTCTTTAAAAATTACTGTAATATCAACATTAAAAGTATGCTTAATCAGCCAATATGTAAACATACCCTTCTGTTAGTGTAGTGTTCTCCCTGTTTTTTTCCAAGCTGGTGTTTTTTTTTTTTTTTTTTTTTTTAAATATTGTTCTGTTTACAAGGATTTTATAGCTCTTTATAATGGAAAAAATCATAAGAAGGCTTTTACAATACCATCTCTTTAAAAACTACTTATTGATGCAAGATTTCCCAAATATTCGCACTTCAATTTATGTGATAGCAGCCTGTGCTTTAGACTAGAAATGAAATTCTGTATTTTCCAGCCAGTCCTGTGTAATTTGTACAGTTCTGACAAATCAGTATTTGATTGAGCAGATCTGAGTCAGAGTGCTATAAGAGGAGGTGTGGTAGGGAATAATAAATAGGTAAGTGTTGCCACTGATGATGCCCAGAGAAGCTGTGGCTGCTCCATCCCTGGAAGTGTTCAAGGCCAGGTTGGATGGGGCTCTGAGCAACCTGGTCTACTGGAAGGTGTCCCTGCCCGTGGCAGGGAGGTTGGAAAGAGATGAGCTTTGAAGTTGCTTCCAACCCAAATCATTCTATAATGTGAAAAATGTGGTGACTGGAAGATGCAGTTGGTCCCTAAAAGCCCACAATGAAAAGCAACTGCTAACACATCTCAGTGTTGTAAAACCCAAGACTGAAATAAAATTCAGGTTTTAAGTACATTGAGGGGTTTTGCCTCAGGAAATTTTATATGCAATACAATAAGACTTTGTAAGAGACTCAGTGAAATGCTGCTTGTTCAGGACTTTTAAACCTGTCTGGATTGGGGAGATTTTTGGTGAAGCTCAGACATTCTGTATGAAAGGAAAATCTAAGCATTTTCAAAGCAGCTTATTTTGATTTTGTAGTAGCCTATGAAGTGGCAGTCTTGAGCAAACAGTCGGGCAGGTTCTGAATGAAAAAGCATTTTTACCAGTGAGTATTTATTAAAGTAGAGTTATAGATGTGTACTGAGGAAATTTATGGGAATTTTTTGCTTTCCTTCACCCTAAGGTATATTTCCCAAGAGTTATAACTAAAACATTCAATAATATTTCTTTGCACAGCATCCAGTAATGCAATGGCTGGAAGACAAGGAAGTGGCAAAGTAGCTGGGCGGATGCACTGGATATTGGTAATAATTCTGATGCTGTGGGGTCACCAGATCAGTGGACAAGGACAAGGTAAGTGAAGATCATTTACTGCAATTTGCTATTGGCATGGTATTGCATGGCAGTGGTTAGGGAAAGAAGGCTTTATGATCAAGGGCTGGACTGCTGTGAACAGCCAACAAGAAATAGGGATAAAAAAACCTGAAGGACTTCAGTTGAGAAGTAAAATTCTGTTTGGAAAAATGATGTCTTGATGCCTTCAGGGATTATCCAGGTGCTTGAATCTGTTTTTCTGGGTTCAGTGATTGAAGTGTGCCTTGAAATAAATCCTCCCTTTGTATTGTTGCTGGCTCTCTTGGTGTGGAGAAGTAGCTCTTTAAGAGATTATAGACATGGATATTTCATGTTGTTTGGCTGTGATATCTGCAATATTCAGAAAGGCTTTTGTGGCCATGCTATAAATAATTTCCCTGTTGCGTTCCTGTCTCACTCACTAATGGTGGTGCATAATAACAGCTGTAGAGATGCAGACAGGCAAAATAAAAAGTCTTCTTGGGTTTTTAGTTTTGAAAAATGAAGCATTGTTGTATGTTTCTGATCTGAGGGCTGCTAACAAGAGAGGTAAAACCAGGCTATTGTTATTTCTAATATATATTTAGAATAAAAGGTGTTTGTGTGTTGTGTCAAACTGGGAAAGGGGAAAAATGCAATTTTGAGGCACTGAAATTAAAGGGAAGTGGATAGGCATTCCTTTTTGAGGAATTCTTTTATCAGGCCCACAGGAAATACATGTTACATGCAGGCTGAGATTTCCATATCCTTAATTTGCTCCTGAAGTGTGGAAAATGCTGTCGTTTTTTGCTAGAGTCTCTCTGTTCTCTGTTATTTCAGTCACTGGCTACAAGTATGATTCTGGTTAGTGTGTGCAGCCTGTGCTAGGTCCTTTCCCCCAGGCAGTTTGGGCTACAGGAAGAGTTCTTGTCTGTTGAAAGGATAGTGGTGTTCACTCTTGCTTGGTGCAGTTTTAGAGGTAGGAATTGGATGTAAACTGTGCACTGCAGTTCTGCTGGAAACTTCTGTGGAACTTGAGTGTTGCCTCCACAGACCCTGAAAGCCAACCTGGTAGCCTGTATAGGACATCAGCAGGAAAGTGTTGTGAAAGTGTTTTGCAGGCAGTAACCAGCTTTTCTGTGATATAAATTGTATTTGTACAAAAAGGAGTGTTGCTTTTCTAAAGCGTGCATTTTGATGTTATAGTCTTTGTTTTGGAAAACCAGGTATGTTTGAAGACAGACTATTTTGTGTATTGTGGTGAAGTGTGATGGGTATGGTAAACTGTTCTGTTTTATGAAATAGTGGTGAATGGCACTGGAAAGAAACACAGATGTACAGTATCTTGAAAGAGTTTGTTTTCAAAGTGGGTGATGTGAGGGCACCTGTGCTGTGAAATATTCTTTATGTGATTCTAAACCCTCTGTGAGTTTCTGGCTGATGACAAGATAGTCTTGACCTATGAGCTGACCTTTAGTCATGTAGTTCTGTGTGTTTCTGTTTTCTAACAACTGTAACTACCAAATTGTAGAAAAATAAAACTAGTATGACAAAACACTCTAGAATGCAAAATATCTTCCTTAAGTTAGCAGTAACCATTAGTGGAAAAAGGATATGGACCATGATCATGTTATTTTGATTTAATTTTAAATAACTCTGCTAGGTTGTTATGCAACTTCTGAATATTAAATACCTCTAAGCAGCTCTAGTATAATAAAATTGGCTGTGTTTCAGTTTTGGTAGACTTTGCATTCTACTCTGATGGAAGTGTAATGTAGACTTCTGAGCATATACTTATTTCAACTGCTGTGCATTGCTTGAACCTTTACTTGAGAAATGTGAACTTTTAATGGCACTGAAATAGTAAATCGTAAACAAGAAACAAGAATTTTTTGGCATAATTACATACACAGGGTATTTTAAAAATGCAAAACCTTTGGGTTTCTGGATATATCTCTAATTTTGCTGTGGGTTTCTGTTAACACTTTATTTTTCTAAAGTAAAAAGTAAAGCCCTTTGGGCATGCCTTGAAGGAAACTGAGAAGTGTAATTTCTGATTGATTTGAGTAAAATTAACATTAATTATAAAGTTTGGTTACTTGGAGTCTATCAGGACAATAAAATGAAGAAATAATGATTCTGTGCTTGGGCATAGAACCAAAAGTATTTAAAAGCCATATGGCTGCATTTAAAGAAAACAGCTTCTGAGTCACATAACTTCAGTGTGAGTGGGTTGCTATGGAAGTTAGAAAGAAATCAACATTTGTTCCACTTCCATTTCTAATTGGAATAGTAAACTTAAATTGAAACCCCTTTGTTTTTCAACAGCTCTTTCTATCCTTCTCACATTAACCCAACCCAAGAATTCTCTGGTTTTTGAAGTCCATGGGGCTGCATCTTCCTCTATTCATATGTAGCTTAGGACTAGATACTTCAGTGTACCCAGTGTAACCACCCAGTAGAGACTGGAATAATGAAGAAACTGTTTTAATTTATTTTGAACTCTAGCAAATAGACAAATGTGTAGATTTTAGCATTTTGCATCCATTCTGCTTTTCTCACTTTCCTGATTATTGCAGGTTTACTTGTCTGTCTTCAGAGGAGTAAATATATTTTGGCCTATGTTTTGTACACAGCAGTAAATTCAGAAAAAACTTACCTCTAACATTGAGCCCTGAGTAATTTGAAAGTATTTTGAAACAGATTTATTTTTCTTGGTGAACTTAGAGATTATAGATCTAAAAGTCTGAAGTTACTTGAACAATAAGCAGGCAATTACTGTTCAGTGATATCCACAAACAGTGTTAGTATTGATATTTAAGACAGAGGATGAATAAGGAGTCCAGGAATCTAATAATGTTCAGACTTGTAAAAGAAGTGAATGTTGCTTAATATCTGGAATTTCACTGCTGTATAGATGAAGCAGGTGCTCTCTTTGAAGCTCTAGAGATGCTAGATAAAACAGTGTCTGCTCTCTGAAGTACACAGCAGTAGTGCTGGTGATCTTGGGTGCATGCTCCCTGCCCAAGATGTGCCTTTCAATTTTTTTTTTTTTTTTTTTTTAAGAGCTGCCAGGGTACAGTGTTGACAGTTTTCTTTATTTAATGATCAAGCATAAAGGCTGTGCAATGTGCTACAACCAAGAGGCTTCAGAGCTCAAACAATATGCTGGAAAGCAGGGGGTGTTGCTGGCTGGCCAGGCTCTGACCCCCTGCCTGCAGGATCTTTTTTCCCCCCAACACAGGTCTAATAGGGGAAAAGCACCTTAACTTTTGAATTTAAACAGTGTTGTGTGTAAGTATGTAATATTTTTGGTTTATTTTTGCATTTTGTAACTTTAATCAATGATGAAGCAGGCAACATTATGCCTAACTTGGAATATACAGGAGTGTATATATATCAATGTACCTTCAGAAACAGGAAAAGGGAGTCTGCTGGACTTCAGAGTCATAAAGTGGGTGCTTATAGCTGAGGACAAGCATTCAAACTGCCTCAATTTCACCTTCTTTTGTCTGTGCTGCTGACAAAGCCCAAATGTTCCTCAAAACAAGCTCCAAAACCAATGAATGACAAGGTCTTCACATGGTTTTGAGATTACTGTGGCTTGTCGATAGTGAGAAGGAAGGCAGATTGAGGATACCTGAGATTTCTTCCCAAATCCATCTTTAGTGATGTGTTTTGACTACGAAGACTAAGCTATTTCCAGCCACTGCACTTTGCTGTGGGCTAAAGCAGCTAGCTGTGTGTCAGTATCTTTCTCTAGCTCACCTGTCTCTCNCAAAACCAATGAATGACAAGGTCTTCACATGGTTTTGAGATTACTGTGGCTTGTCGATAGTGGGAAGGAAGGCAGATTGAGGATACCTGAGATTTCTTCCCAAATCCATCTTTAGTGACGTGTTTTGACTATGAAGACTAAGCTATGGTGTCTATTTCCAGCCACTGCACTTCGCTGTGGGCTAAAGCAGCTAGCTGTGTGTCAGTATCTTTCTCTAGCTCACCTGTCTCTCTGACAAGGTAAGGAAAAGTATTTTCTATATATGGAGTGTGTATGTGTGCACATATATGTTTTTATGGTACTAAATGACTGGCAGTGATTTTGCCTTCAAAAGACGTAAAACCAGAGAAATAAAAGCTGGGTGTAGAAATTAAGAGTCTTGGAGCTGGTTCCAAATTTCACACCTCAGCTAGTCCTGAAATGGTACGTGTGTGCTGTGGTGCCATGATTTGCATCCAGTACTGCTGAACCTGCCAAGTGCACGTGTGTAACCTGGCTTGTGACTTCCTGTGGGCAGAGGAGCAGCCCCATGGGGACATGGAATGGGATCCAGGTGGCACTGCTGCCTCAGAGGTGCTGCCCACACCAGCCTTGTACATCTCCCAGCCCATCCAGAGCCTGTGGCTCAGCCCAGTTTGGTTGGATGGGTTTTCATGCTCAGAGGAAGAAAATTGAAATTTGTTCTGAGTGTCTGATGTGAGCTGGCTTGCAGGTTTTTGGTTTAATAGTAACTTCTGCTACCTGAAAATCAGTCCTCTTGCATCGGTCTTTTAAACTCTCACCTTTGAAGAAATGAATGTGCAAAGCTGCAGGTAGTGCAATAATGCTTAAAAAGCATTGAGTCTCTGACAGATCTAAATCTAGATTAAACCCAGGTGACAACCTTAAGCAGTCTTTGCTTGTGCACTACTACCTGTTATAAATTCAAGTGGTATAGTGAAAAGAATTTGGGATAGGACAACCAAAGCTCTCCAGGCATGTTGTGTTGCAGTTATTCCTTCTGTCTTGGTGCTTCCTTGCTGTGGAATTCTAGTGGATATTTGAGTTAAGTGATGAAGAAGCTAAGTAATTATGGGGCTAGACTTGTGTTGGTATCCTCATTGTAGGTGTGTGAAGACACTTAGTGACATTTGAGTGAGTTTTTGGAAAAAAGAAACAACCCCAAAACCTTTGTTCCTGAGGCCAAGGTGTATTGTGCTGGAAATGTGTGTGAACCTAAACCTCATGTTTTCATTTCTGCCTATTCAAACTGGATGCTCTTGGCGGAAAAGTGGTTTGTTTATATACCCATGCATGAAAAAAAAGGTTGCACTGAAAAGAGAAGTCTTGTTTTTGGTTCAGCAGCCTGTATTGGAGAGCTTCAGCTTTAGTGAAAGAAGCATCAGCCTTAATGCAAAGTGACTGCAGCTTGTCTCATAATAATGCTCTCAAAATACATTTGAAAGCACAGTATGTACCTTTACCCTATCAAAGTACCAGGAGTTTTTTTATAGCCATTGAACATGATTTAGTACTTAACCTTTCTTTCTTGTACATTATGCAGCTTTGCTAATGGATAGCAACACTGTATTTTGCAGGGAGGATTTGTTTTGTTTTTAATGGAACGGTTAATAGTAGCCACTTTAAAATTGGCAAGTAGCTTAAAAAAAAAAAAAGCTGTTAACCAATAATATATTACTTTTTTTAAAAAGAGGTCTTTATTTGTTGAGGCAACACCCTTTGCAGAAGCTCTTGATGGAAAAGAAACTAGGAGAGTCTTTCTTTAAGGTATTCTTGCCTCAGGTACTGGCTAGTTGAAAAGTGAAATCTGAAAAAAGGCAGCTGAACATACCACCTTGTAATGCAGCTGAACTTCTGCATGAGCTGTGGAATTTAAATTCAATCACAAAGCATTCTTTGCTTTTAATCAATTATATTTCCATTTGTCATAAATCCTTCTTGCAGGCAAAGGCACTGCACAGTTAATGCAACATACAAATACTGTGTTTTTCTTTAGAACTAATCTCCATGGACTTTCACAAAAAATGTAAGTTATTAAGCATGCAGACATTGCTCTTCGGGGCCAATAATCAGAAAATACTTCATGTCTTCTCTATTTCAAAGACATCCAAGGTAACTCAAACAGTAAATAATTAAATATAAGACATCATCAATATAGATTCCACTACAATGTAATTCTCAGAAATCACGCAACAAAAAGTAAGACCAATTTCAGCACTAAGTACAGGAGGATATAACTGGAGCAGAATAGCTATTACTAATGAGGAAGCAGAAAATTTGTGGTGCTAAGTAGCCAAGGAAAAAAGGGTTCTTATTACTGAAGTGACAAAAACCGATGAAGTTTTTGGGATAAAATGATAAAAGGGCTTGAGAATACTCATGAAAAATGTGATTTATCTAAGCATAAACTTAGGTTTTCCTCCTGAGTAATTTGCATGAATTTGCCAAAGGTTATTTGCATGACTCTTATGACTTGAAAAAGATCTCTTTCCTGTGGACTGTGTTTTCTGTTGCTGTTTTTCCCCGGGACTGTTAGTCTGCATCTCTGAGAGGTGAAAAACCTGCTTTTATTGAAAAGGCTCGATGGGGAGTAGGAAAAGAATTGTTCTGTCCTGGGGAGCAATGCATAGGGAATTAGACCTGGTGTAGATGAATACAATACCTGAATAATAAAAGGTCCATAGACAAAGAGTATAGGTGACTCTGTTAGCCTACAGTTCTCATAGCTTAACCAACCAAAAATCAGTGAAAAGGATGAGAGCAGGTGCTGAGTGTAGTTTTACCTTCCTAGTAGAACTTGAGTTGCAAAATTATTGTTATATTTTTAGTACATGAAAAATTAAGAGAAACTGAGACAATCTCAGTGTTAAGCACTTGAATTAATGGCCTAAAGCAATTCAAGACATAATTTTTTTTTTTAATTAAGCTATTTATTGGGCCATAAATAGCTACATAGGAAGAATGTTGCTGAGATCAGGTGTGTGTTTTATGTGATTGGTTTGTTTTAGTTAGAAGGTTCAGTGTTTGCAATTTGCAACAGGTTAAATCCTCAAGAATGGCTTTCCAGGAAGTTTTAATATTGAATAATGAGAACTTTCTAATGAGTTTGTGTGTAAATGAGAACCTCAGATGTCATCACCTGGGAACAAGCTTGAATGATGCAGCTATGGCAACTTTTGTTCCGAGTGGTTTAGGACTCACTTCCCATTGTGTAGGAATTATTTTTCCTGGCATTAAACTGAAACCAAATTTTTATTTTCCTTTCCACAAAGCAAATTTACTTATTAGATGACAGGATATGAATAAAACCTCCACTTGATACAATTTAAAAAGTTTCACTTTATATAATTTAAAGTCTTTCATTTTGGAAAATATGGTGTTCTTGATGTTTTAACAGAATGCATGAGGCTTCAAAAATGTTCTTGGCAGTCATTGTGGTAGTAAGCTTCATGAAAAATTATAAAAAATTGGCAGTAAGGAGAATGATACAATGCATGTAATATAAAACACTTTATCCTGGAACATGTACAAGTACTAAGTGTCCTAATGTATATTTATTGAGATAGAGCTTGAAGTTTTATTTATGTTGCATTTTAAACGAAAGTATTTCAGGAATCGGTTGTCTTTGTTCATTTTTTATGCACTCATTTGTAAAAGTTACCATAACCATGAACTATCAGATCCTGGTGACTTGAAATTAACCTCTAAAAGGATCTTGAAGGAAGCTCATATTTCAAACAGGCTTTTTTTGATATCTTGGGCTGAAATATATTTGCTTTTAGTCAAGGTTTCTTTTTCTGTTCAGCTTATGTTTGAGGTTCATCTCTTTCAACAACAAAATTAAAAAAGACTAAAACAAATCCAACAGCAAAGTCATTGTAGCCTTTCTAAAAGTAGATCCCTCCTTGACTACGTGCTGTGAAACCTTTATTAGAGTGAGGGATGCCAAGCCTGGGTTCCAGCATTAATAGCTACTGTCCTACAGATTCAACCTTTTGTCATCTTTCAGTTCCTGTGCTGGCTGTGTGATATTTGGGAGCAGAGATTCATTTTTTTTTTCCTGATGCCTCTTGCTCTTCTGTGTTTAGATTCTCACTTCTCCAGGAGAAATAAACCCCAGCAAAAATTTTGGAATGGCAAATCTTCATTGGAAGAAAGCCAGTAAAAGTGCTCTCAAGTTGACTTTACTCTTGGTAGTTGGGGCACCAAATCTCAGCTTCCAAAAGAAAATAATCTGGGGCAAACTCTCAAAATGTATAAGAACAAGTGATGGTCAGTAACTGCTGGATCCTGTGAGGATAGAGAAGGGGCAGGGGATAGGTGGAAAGTGGCATCCTTGTCATGACGAGTGAAGGAAGGATGAAAAGTCATCAATAGCCCTTCTAGCTCTGCTTTGAAGGAACTTGAGAGCAACCAAAGACCATTTAACTGCAGGTCTGCAGGAATATAAAGGCAGCGTGTCCTATACAGTGCCTTGCATGTGAATCAGTTAATTGCAGTTTGTGCCTAGAACTAAGTAGGCCATTTCAGTGCTCACTCTGGAGGTGAATTATCTGGGGGTCTTGAATCTTTCTGTACCTCAACACCAGTTCTGGAATCCATCCAGTGAGGGCTGTCTAAGAAATATTATTTTTTAAAAAAGAAAATTGTTTGGTTATACTTATTGGGTGACATTTTATTAAAGTGAGGAACTTCTCATTAACACTCGGTTCAGGAAAAGTGGTCTTCAAAGAATTATCTCATGTATTAGATGAAAGTGTTTAGTGATTTGCAATTTCAGAACAGTTTTTCATTCACAGTTTAAAAATTGCTAGCAAATGCACAATTAATTACATAACAATTTAATTTTGACAGCTCATTTCTGGATCAGATAAAATAAGTCACAGCTTTCTCATCTTGCTAAATGATGTTTCAGTGCTTTGTGACTATGCTTCATAGTTGTAGGGTCATATCATTAAAAATACATGGAGAAGAATGTTGTTTCCATTATTCTAATATGTAGTAGAAAATGCAGATTATTTCTTATCTGTTTAAACCTATCACTGTAAAATGAATATTTTCAATTTTCTCAGTCTGTGTTAAAAGTCGGGAAAAATATGTGAGGTTTTTTTTGTTGCTAATTTCAGGCAAATAATACAGAAATAGTTTAACTATAAAAGCAGAACCTCATTGAGAAGAACTGAAGTTTTATTTTGCTAGAAAGAAATACTGTGTTCAATAGTGAGAGTCCAAAGCATGCCATGCTCTTTATGATCTGTCTGAAATCTGTTTCTTTCAAAAACTCTGGCATTGATCATTACCAGTAATAAAACCTCTCATATTTCTCTATGATAGAAAAGTAGCCTGGGGCAATTTTTTTTCATGTATATTGTAAGATTGCAGATACAGTTATATGTGTATGTGCCAAGCACTTTCTGCTGGCTTGATTTGCTGCAAGATTTTATTATTTATTAATTTGAAACGAATGAATAATCCCACTTACATGAGAGATCTGTTCATGAAGTGCACTTTGAAAATTTGTCTTCAGTGGTAAGGCTCATAAATCACATGCTATAAAACTTTTAGATGTTTTGCTTTAGACTAGTATAAAGTTCCCAAGAGAACTCTGAGAAACATGGGGCTTCAGGTTTCACAGTGTTTATACTTAGCACTGTCCACTTCGGTCTAAAGCTTCAAGTGTCTTGTGTAAAGCCATTTCATACTTTTTTTCCCTTAAAATCTCTGTTGAAACAGAAAAGATAAGATGTTGAGCAGAGTATATAGAAAGTGGTCAAGTGTTCTCACAATGGCTGAGGTTGTAAAGGTCATCTGTGCCAACCTCCCAGCTAGCAGAGGCAGCCCAGGAACGTGTGCAGACACCTCTGCAAGACAAATATTTGGGAGGTGTAGAATTATTGTTGCTCTCTAGACTATCTTAAAAATATGAGGGGGAGGGCATTTGCAATTCTAAATGTAATTTTGCATATTAATTTATGCGTGTGTGTGACAGGCAAACTGTGATTGTTTCACTGCGCTGTCCATCAATGGCAGAATGAGCTTAACAAATATGTTCATTCTTGCACAGATCAGGAGGCAGATGCTGTGTTTGAAGTGCCACTGTACACAGCATGGGCTCATACATGTCTGTTAAGAAAAATAAACACAAGCATGACAGGCTTCCTGTGAAACTGCTAACTTCATCTGGCAGGTCACTGTCATTATCTCCGACTTGAAATGCAGTTTAGAATCCCCCACTCCTCCAAATCTTTGTCTTTATAGACCCTGTGTGTGGAGTAAGGTGTTTGGTTATGAGGAATCCTTTGTTTTAGCTTCCAGTGGGCTTAGACATTCTGAATTCATAGCACATACAGCCTGCCCCTGTTCAGCTAAACAGGCAAATTAGGTGTTCTAGCTCTATTCAAATCTCTGAAGCCATGAATATTTTGCCAAGTTGGCCCCCTAGCTGATGGAATTTTAGCTTGGTCAAAAAAAAAAGCTTTACAACCACGAGTCAAAAAAATCTGAATTGTATGCAAAAGTGTCTTTTCTATTTATTGGATGTGACTTTGTGTTGTTACTGCTTTTAATGGCGTAAGTATTAAATCTGCCTTCAATATTCATGAATACTTGTGTGCAGATGATGCACCTATTTCTTCTATGGCAAATTGCTTTATCATTTTGTCCCCTTGATTTTTTTGTACTATCTTTTACATGACAAATTCTGCTTTCCTTCACCCAAACCCTTCTAAAGACCAAATTTCATGACTGTTTTCAATCTGAAAATAAGTGGCATGCAGGGTAAATGTAATGAAGGGTGTCATGCACGCAGGCCATGTGTAAGTGAACACCTGCAAGATTTAACTTTGTAAACCCTCAAATAAGATGGATGGCTACAATTTAATTAATAGAGCCTAAATATGTAAAATTTGCTACAATTCTGATAAGAATATAATTCAATAACAAAGCATTATACCACTTTTGGGCCGTCTGTTGTGTATAGTCTTTCTTCACATCAACTCTGAGGGAAAGTAGTGATTTATTTTGTCTACCCCAGCTGGCTCCTACATCTTAGCATTTTTGAATCCTGTCTAATAGAATCCTTTGTCCTTTACAAGGCCAGCCACTGAAAAAGGCCTGTGATCTTCTGATAACATATTGTGCGTGTTTGAATAATTTTTCCTCTTAAACTGAAGAAACTCTGCACATTCCTCAGTGTTTTCTAGATCTGATACATGGAACACTTCTAGAATCAGCATAAAATTATTAGCTTCTAGCATACCTCTTCAAGGGAGTCTGTATTTCAAAGTGTATGGAACTTGCAGCGTGGGATTTTTTGCTAAGGCTGGATACAGGTCATCTAAATACATTAATACTGTGAAAATGTTACTAAGCAGTTGTTAGAAGAGGTGGCTCTTGCTGAGGTGGTGCTGGGAAGTAATGCATTGTAATTAAATTCCACAGAAAAATCCAGAAAGCATTTCAGTGAGGATGCTCTACAAGCTTGCTGAAGGCAGCAGTCTCCTCTCACTGTAAAAGCATGTAAACAAATGGTTCTAATTCTTCTTGTTTTCACAGTAATAACTGTCATAAGTTAAAACAGATATTTCCATTAGAGCACTTGTATTAGGTTAGCTTAGCTTGTTGAGAGGTAATAGTGACTTTCCCCCAAGGATGAGGAGGCAAAAAAAGGAAATCAAATTAATATCAAAGGAAGCTGCAAGTACTTTGTAAGTAAATCAAGACATAAGTAAGTCAGATTTGTAGTAGAAATACTTGTAAAGGATGGTGATGGGTATTTTAAAACTTTTTTCTCACCATCTTAGAAGTTTCCTTGTGGAAGTACACAAGTTTTATGTCCATGTGGATGCAGGAAATCAGTATGTTGTGCTAACATCACATCATTATACATCATTTCTCCATACTGTACAAGGAACTGCTTGGGGGTTTTTCTTTCTTTAGAGGGCAAAAGGAATTCTGTGAGTATGGTAATGTAGTTTGCCTTAAGAGTAATGTTTGAATTACTGAAATAATAACTTATAAACTGAAATAAGTAGTGGCATAAATTCCCATGAGAAATTATTGATGCCCCATTCCTGGAAGTGTTCAGGGCTGGGTAGGCAGGCCCTGAGCAACCTGGTCTAGTGAAAGGTGTCCCTGTCCATGATAGGGGGCTGGAGCCGGAGGATCTTTAAGGCCCCTTCAACCCAAACCATTCTATGGCTCTATTTTGAGGTTGGCTGCAGGCCCCTTCTTCGGGGGAACTTTTCCATGTATCATGCTGAGAAATCCCACATAAAATAAAACATTATTCATTTTATTGCATTGCACGTTTGTATAAATGGTAATGATAACTCCAGGAACAGGAATAATTTAATTGTTTAAATAATCTTAATATAAGTTTTCCATATGTCTGTCCTCCTCCACTAATGAGACATTTGTAGGATGAGGTGAACAGGATTTGCACATTATTTCAGTAGAAGGCTTAAGTATGCTTATTTCCTAAGGACGTTAGAGTCCTGGAAATGATCCTGTATTTCTGGGAAGATACCAAATGCTGTGTCCTGTCTCCTGAATGCACAGTATCAGTAGAGCCTGGAGCAATGCCATCACTTAAGTTGCTGTTTTAGCAACTTGGCCAAGTTGTGGATGAGGCACAGCATTTGTTTCTCCCCAGGCCCTCAAACCAAATCAGTCTGAAAGCAGTGATTCCTGGCATTGGGTGTTTAGAACACTTTCCTGGAGCAGAAGCACCTTGCTGGTTGCCTCCTGTGGAACCTGAGGACTGGGATGTCACTGTTGTACCTCTACATGGCATCTCCAGCCATTGCACGGGGCTCCCCTCCTTTTTTCCCTGTGTGGATTCTATGCTTATTTTTAGGTAAGAGTGGTGCAAAACTACTGAATTTCTTTCGCTCAAGTACAGCAACATCCATCTGTCAGCAGTCTGGAGCTCCTCTCTGTGAGGACACCAAGGCTGCTTGGCAGTGGCTTAGCTGCAGCTGGCAGTGTTGCCAGCTTCCCAAGAGAAAATCTCCCTGATCATGGGCTTTCCCTTGGGCTGGCGCAGGGCTGCTGCAGGGCAGGGGGACACCCAGCATCCCATGGCACCGCTGCTGGCCTCCCTGGAGCTTCCCAAGCTCTCTCTTGAACATGTGTCTTGATGTTCAGTTCATAACACGAAGCCTGTGATGAGGGCAAAGTAGCTGCCCCAGGTTTGGAGCTCAGGGAGGAGCTACTGTATCAATTTATATCCTTAACTTAGGCAAGGACTCGCCATCAAGTGTTTTGGCAGGCGACCAGCTAAGCATTACTGTCGCATTTGATTTTTTATTAGGCACTGTAAATGGGTATTGGAGTTCAGAGAAAATAGGATCTAACATAAATACTGGCTTAATTTGTGTATGTTGACTGGGTTTACACCAGGCTTTGGTTTGTTTACTTTCAATTAGAGATGGTATGGAAAAAGATTTATATGATAATCCATACCAAAGGGCCAGTTACTAATGAAGACATTGGTAATTCTATGAGTAATTAAATTTCATCTGAGCTAATTACTGAGGCATTCTGATTCAGAAGCATCCAGCCACAAATATTAAAGATCCATTTATTTAACTCAGCTTTTACTTAGCTTGTTGCACTAGCTGATAATACAGTCATTTCTAAAGCATTTCCCTTGGGTGTCCTCTCTTTCTTGTTGTGGATGTGTGTCCATAGATACTTCCTTTCTATTTGAAATAAAGTACAAAATGGTCTTGTCTACACCCAAGCCCACAATAAAACAATCCAGTAGAGTTTCTTATCCTGGCGTAGAACAAAAACTATTGTTGAGGAGAATTGAATCCATATATCACATATCTTGTATTATTTTCCCAGTTATTCTCTCTCCACGCATTAATCCTGATGTATCATGCCATGTAAAGCTTGTTTTAGTAGCTCTAATGTGCTCTTATGTGACTGGAGCTGACAGCAGAAACTAATGGAAAAGTACTTGACTCTTTCATGATCAATTCAGAATCTGGCTGCAGTGAACTTCATGAAAAATCTTAAATATCTAAGAATATCTAAATTTGATTGTACTTGCATTTGAGCATAGCTTATAGAGAGTTTATTGTTTAACTTGATGAAAAAATTAACACAGGCTTTTTTTAATGGATCCTTTTTGCAAAGAAAGGCTTTACAGGTCTTGGGAGCAAAATGCAGAACTTAGTTTGTGCCTACTTCTCCAGATAAAGAGCTTTACAAAATTTTTTCACAATGAATGCTAAGCACAGTGTTAGACAGTAAATTTTAAGCAAGGATTGTTTTTTCTTTAAATGAATAATGGCATTTTTAAGTAGTAAGGGACTTGAAAATATTTTCCTAGAGAGGGGTTACATATGTATTATTTCAGAAACTAGAAAGATGCAGTTTTTGAAAAAGGCTGAAATAATTTCTAGCATTACTGATTCTAAATTTTCATCAGCAGTTGCAAGTGGAGGCCCTGAAAGCTCTGCTAGAAACTATTTTACTTGATGTAAAACCCCGAGAATTTTTAGGGCATTTGTCTTCCCCAGTGGCCTGTGATACCTCTTGCGGTTTGCTCTTTTTGTGACTGTGCAGTAAGGCATCCTCTGGCCTTGGTTATAATGTGAGGGACTTCTTTCCCATCAAGGATCTGTATCCATCTCTAACTGTCCTCCAAACAAAAGGACATTGTTTTGTGTGAGATATGGTCTTTCGTTTAGCATCAGAGCTGTGGGAAGTTTGTATGAGAAGTTGCTTTGATGAAAAGGTAGGCTTGGACTTGTGTTGTGAAAATTGCCAACTAGACTAATTTTGCAAGTTAGAAAGAAATACTACTCAACTTATTTGCTATGCTACTTTCCATAAATAATTCAAAATTTGGAATTTCAATTTTCAGACTTCTCTGTAACATGTTTTACCCATTCATTCACCTTTCATCCCCTTTAAAAATCCAATCAGGTTAAGAGCATTTTAATGCACTTCTAATATGTGCATTACCTGGAATTTTAGATTAAAGCGGAAAATGGGTCTTTATGACGGTAGTGAGTGATGTTCAAGGGTTCCATTTAGAGTGTGTTGTGATCGAAACACTTTGCAATTTAAAAACACGTCCTCTGAAGATCACCTTCGGTGCTGGGAAGTTTGTACACCGTCTGCTTTGACCCCTGCTCTGGAGACAGTGCAGTCTCCAAATTGTGTTACTAACAGCAAACATGATGAGCACAGCTTGGAACCTCCGAATGGGTGGCGGGTCCACAACAGTCATGCAGTGAAAGTGGGTCTGGGACCCCTGCTCTGCTCGGTTGTTGTTGGTTTTATAGGTGTCAGGTGCTCAGACTGAAGTGACAGGTAAATCTTTAGAAGCCCTGAGAGAAATAGCAACATAAATCCAACTGTGCAGACTAATTGATTGTAAAATTGCTAGTGCTGGTTCGAATTAGTTCTCCTGTTTCATGCAAATACTTTTCTCCTGATGTTTGATAATTGAGGGATGAATGCAAAAGTGGTCTGTAGCAGCTGAGTGCTCAATGTTATGATGTACTGATTCCTCCTAATGTTGGACAAAGGTGGAGTTTTTGCTTCCTTTGCAGAAAGAGGGAAAACAGAAAAGATTGGTATTCACTGGACAAGTGGTCCAGACAATTTGATTATGAGCAAAGAAAGGTGATGCATTATTTGTTTTACCATCTTTGTTTTACCCTAGTTTTTGTCAAAGTTGTATATGTTCAAGTGCTTGGAAAGTACAAAAATTGTTATGAAAATGGGGCATTACAAAGGGGTGAGAACTGGAGGGAAAATTCAAAAAAATACATTTTCATGCCAAAATATTTTACTCTAAGTTTATTATTTTAATTTGAACTTGATAATTTTTTATTTATAGTGATGACACTTTAGTGACTGGTTGGGTCATCTTTATTTTCAAGACCTGCTTTTGCAAAAGAGAGGAGTAAGGGATAACCACTTTAATTGAAAGATCGTAATGATTCTCTGTCAGGTATGGAAACATCCCATGAAATTAAGTTGAGTCTTTTTGTTGACTTCACTCACTTAATAGTCATTTAGAGTCACTGTAAAATTATTACAGTATGAAAATGGCGTTACTTTTTTGGCCTTGATTTGAAAGAATTTTGATAGATTGTCACAGTGACTCCTCTTGCATTTAATGTACATGATTTAGCATATTAAGACTTAAGATTTATCCACATGAAATGAATTCAAATTTCAGGCTTATAGATGAAATATAGCAGCCAGCTTTGTGGCTGACCCATGTCAGTGGCACCTAAAGCATGTGCCCCTTGGTAGGATCAGTATTCCTGAGGTGTTGGTTCTTTTTTGCAGGGAAATTATTTTATATATATATATATTTAATTCAAGCCCACTTATTGGATTAATTTTTCATACAGGAAAATATTATGTGAAGCATATATATCTAAACTTTGTAGTCTTTATTCTGAGACAATAGGAATAGGAGGAATATTAGAGTGTATCCATCACTGTGAAGCTCTATATATCCTATATATGCAATATATACTTTGGCTTAATGTAGAGATAAAGCTGTCATGCATTAACTGTAGGGAAAAGACCATTCTTCAGTACTTCTAAGCTTGTCTCCTATACGATGTTTGCAATATCTTCACAGCAGCTAGTGACTGTCAGACTTTTTTTTCCCCTTTCCCCTCTTAATGTAGAAAGCTCTGAAGAAGTTTCAGCTTTTATTCAAGGCAGTCACAGTTGTGCTTGATACAACTCTGTAGTGTCAGGTTGCATTTGGGTAATAGTCTCATGACATTGCTTATTTTCCTAAAATGTTTGCAGCATTCCAAGAAAGCCAGAGAGGGAGGAAAAGCTTTTTTCCTACTTCATTACTGGGTGCTTTGCTCAGATTTCACTACTAGATTGGAAAGGTAGTGCAGACTCAACCATAGAAAATACTTCTACCACAGTCAGTGTTAAAACTGAAATACAGATTGTACTTCTAAATGATAAAATTGGTTGTATAGTATGATATATTAAGTGTTATCCCTAAGAGTTCAGTGCCTTTCCAGTGGGTAATGCAAATATATAAATAACTGCATTGGGCAGGAATAAGGTAATACACCTTTAAATAGCTGCAGTGATTTTCATACACCTGGGTGACAACTGGTGAGCTACTAGAAGTATTTGAACAGAACCGTCTTATTATCAGCATTGGCAAAATATTCCAGAAACTTCCATTTTAGCACCCAAATTTTATTTGAAAACTGAACTACTTGTATTTTGGCTCTTTGAAATGCACAGAGGAGAGAAAATTGAATTGAAAGAAGAGCCTTCTCTTGAATTAGTATTCATAAAATCTAGTAGATAGCTAGTAAGTATGAGTGTCAATAAGTTTTTCAGACAAAACTCTCAAGAATGCAGCAGCATGAACAAATACATAAGAACTGATGTTTTTCTTTCCCATCTCTTTTCATCCTATTCTATCAAATATGTACTTTGCAAATTCTAGTTTTTACTAAAATAGGTTTGAAAGTTCAAAGTACAGATTTTATTTATCTTGGGAAGAAAATGAATTTTAACCTGCTGACTAAATAATTAAACATACTTTTATTTCTCTTATACTTTAGTTTCAGTCCGTATTGATAATCAATTGGTTAAGTATATTTCAACAGTAATTTGGTTGGAGGGTTCTTCAGGTCAAAACATTCTTCTCTTCCGTAAGTCAGTACTGCCTGGAGACTTCAAATACTGTGATGTTATTTACTTGGAAAATAAGTTTGCCTAGCTATTAATACAGAAATCAAAATATCTACTATTTATGTAGCTGGAGGATATTATGACAAAATGGGGCAAAGAAAGAGTCCATTTTAAGATGACAGGAAATAAACTCTTAAAATGAATGTTTTAATGAATCTTGGAACAAATTTGAGTCTTACTGTCCCTTCTGCTGGAATGACTGTGGGCAGTAAGGGATCTTATTGTCTCAGCCTCTATGGTTTAAAACATGCTATGCAGCTGAACTGAAGCTGGCATGATTTACCATGAATGCTTCAGGTATAAGCAAAAGTGGAAAAGTGAGGGTTGTTTCATGAGATCTTTGTCCATTTTCTCAGCAAAGAGTGGGGTTGGCTGAGAGAATTCACCCCATCTCTGCCAAGCCTTTGCTTTCCTTATACATTTAGTTTGTGGAAATGTACAGTCACTGCCATTCACAGCTCAGAAAAGGCAGAATAGTTAAGGATTCAGCTGCAATTAACCTTTGAGAGCTGTCTATGTAATTCCCATTCATGTCTTTCAAAAATAAATTTTTATACATCTCATTAATTTGATTCAGTTGCTTCTATTCAAAATGGTAAGAATGTATTTGAACGCATGGCTCCAAAAGATCTGTTGGGCAGTTTAATTTTGCATGTGTTTTGCAACCAGCCTGCAATTTTCCTCTAAAAAGTCACGTAAATTTAGAGCCCTATGAACACACAAGTCAATATGCATTAGCTGGATGGTGGGAGGATAATATTAGTTAAGGCATTCACAGAATCTTTGGGGTTCTTTTGTTCTGCTTTTCAAGATTTTGCTGTTTGTCTTTCATCAGCAATTCCCAAAGGTTAGGTGTTTAAAGAGAAAGCTGTAAAAAGAAAACTAGTCTTCTGATATATGGCACTTATACAGCAAGGCTTAGGTACTTACACTGCACGCAGTGCTGTAATAGCAGAATCTACCACAAACGTTTGAGTCTTTGTCCCATAATGAGGCAAAGTACAATGCAACCCATTTTAGAGAGGAGAACTGAGCAACTGAAGTGATATTGGTACATATTTTAGGGGCCTCTCTTCCCTACTGTGGTAGATTGATGCTGTTGGCAGTGTTAAGCCCCAAACTGAGCCTCTTGCAAGTTCCCCTGGACAGTCTGGGGGTTTTTTTGAGCCCTGCAGCCCCCTCTCATTATGTTTAGAGTCATCTTAGAAATGATGGTACTTTTTTAAAATTTAATTGCAATAAATATTCTCTTACTGTAGAATATGTTGCTTTATGCTGCTAATTTGTTCAGTCTCTAAAAACATAACTTGTGGTCTTGAAAATACATTTTTTGTATAATTTATGTGCAGTTAATTTGCCTCTGTTCCACCCTCAGCTGACACAGGGCAAGTGAAAGCTTTGTTTTTTCCCAAATATTTGGGAATACATTGAGAATACTTTCAAAGAAGTTACAGTATTTTTTCTCTACATTATGAACTCCTTAGGTTGCTCACAGAACTTTTTTACTCATAACTGATTCACTTCCTAGCTTCAGATCTTCTGTAAGATCAGTTACTTACCAACATTTACTGAAGCTGAGGTCTAGAGGTTTCTTAGATATGTAGACAAAAGACAGAAAGCATGTGAGGATATATTTTTTTAAATAACTACTTGTGTGAAAGAGGAAGACTCTCAACTGAAGTCAGTGAAGTCAGATGTTGACCTTTGGATTTGTTGAGCTGCCAATTATCTGAATCTGTTTCTTTTCTCCCTTCCACTTGTGTGCCATCAAGAGCACAAACATGTCTGAAGTATGCGATTTTGCTTGCATGAGAGGTATAATGTTGGCAGAAATATAATGATTTTTCTACCCACAGTGCATATAGAAAATATGCTATGATTATTCATGTGTTTTGTTCCAGCTACAAATTCAAGCACGTAAAGTGCCGCTTTCTATACCAGCACTTTTGAAACAATAGGTTTTTATGAAATACTGTCTTGACACCTTTTAGAACAGACACAAGCAATTTGATTGAACTATATCTTTTACACTTGTTTGTAGAAAATATGCAATGTTTGCTTAAAAGAAAAAACGGAAGAAATTGTTTTCCATTTAAAAATTGTTTGTACTTTATGCGTCACATAATATGAAATGAACTTCAAATGGGAGAAATTGTCTAAAGTTCTGTAACCTGCCTCTTGCACTGCATTATTTCAAATTATTTGTCCATAATTGCTACATTTTTATACAAATTTCAGTGAGTTTACAAAGCATCTGCAATGAATCATTCCCGTTTGAGTTTCAGATGGCATCCAAGCTTAGCAACAGAAGGTACAAGGGATTAATATTTCGTTGCAAAACAACAGTTTGAGCAGGTGGTACTTGATGCTATTACACATATAGGTCACTTGGGAGAGTGCTTAATCACTGAATTGAATATTAATTAGGACAGCTTTCTCAGACAGTTTTTTTTTAAAGGAATTCTTCTCAAGGAGGAGGGGAAAAAAGACCAAACCCACCAAAGTCTGGAGTTATGAAGATTAAGGTGCTTGCTGTAAAAACTTGTTATATAAATTGAGGTTTGTATTTTTTTCAGGGGGACTAATTTTGTGATAAAATAAGTCTCTGAACTTTGAGTACGAGCTGTGTGAACCCAGTCTTTCTTCTTAATTTCTCTTATTGAAACTTTTCTTCATCTGCCTGGATTTCACACTGTCCTGTTAAATGCCTGACCAAAATTGCTTGGGTCACTTGAAGCTGTAGGTTTCTATGGGTACAAAACAATACTTTACAAAGTTTTGGCTTGAGATCTTGAAAAGAAATGTGGGATTAATGTATCTGAGTTGAAAAATTAATTCTTGATATAAATTAAAGAGAAACAGCTGTCTTAGTTACATGAGCTGAAGAATGTAAAATCTACTTTCTTTGACTTTGTTTTCTGTACCAAGTCATGCTTTAAATAACTTCAGAATTATTCAGATTCTTGTTTTAAAAGGTGTAAAGTCTGTTTTCAAGATGCTAGAATGCTCTGAAACACAATATTAATCTGATTTGGTCATGCCTGAGGCTACCATGGATTAATCCTCTGAATTCCAGGAATCTACAGGAAGAGCTGAAGGAGTTTCCTGGAGGCAATACTTACTATTGCCTCTGCAGGACAGCAGCTGGCATTGATATGCCCTATCAGCACTCCTCTGCTGCACCATCTGAAACTCCTTTAGGAGCTTTGATTTTTCCCAGGGCTCTGTTTGGGCGCTGCTGGCTGTCACAGCTGTGTGACAATGATGAGCAGCTGGAATTTCCCTCTGCACCAGGCAGGGGCATAGAGAAGGCATAGCTGTCTCCTGGAATGGATTCCTGGAGGCTTTTCCACTCAAAGGGATGAGGTGCTTCATTTGGAAAATGGGCTCTAGGCATTGAGGAAGTGAAGGATGGTCAGGGGCAGGGCCAGTGTGGGGCTGGGACCTCCCAGGACCTTCCACTGCCAGCAGAGTTCAAAGCCTGCTCGGTCCCTGCTCCCACCAGCTTTTAGGGCTGAGCTTTCTTTTAGCAAAAGATCCTGGCACAGTGTCTTGTGCCTGTGTATATTTAGGTAGTGCATGGTGCTTTCACCAGGGCTGGGTGTTCCATGAACCTCCTAGGGACATCTTTCACAATGCACACCTGAGGAGATGCTGCAGCGTTGTTTCTGCCACAGCATCTTCCTCCTGTGGCCTGGCTTAGCATCATGCAAGGATAAGGTACTGTGAATTCTACTGCTCTGACATTTCCAGCTACATTTTGGATAACGCCACTTGATCATCTGTGTTTGCTCATTGAAAACCATCAGTAAAATTCAGGGTTTATATGTGTTCATAAAACAGTGCCATGAATTTGAACATATTTCCATTGTGGAAGCTTAACTTCTTAGCTTAGTTTTATGTCTTTAATTGTTCAGGAGAGGAGACTTTTTTTTTTCTGTTCTTTTTTAGTTCAAAGATGAAGTTAAGTATTTTAATAAATATTGAAGATAGTGAGGTAATCATTGACTTCAGCACTCAGGTGGAAGATGTTTATCTTTAAACACCTTGCACTGGGTGAGATCTCCATATAAATACAGACTAGAGGAAACATCTAGGGAGAGGAGAAGAAAAGCTGAGTTGGAAATGAATTTGAAGTGGACTCTGAACTAGGTCCTACATATAAATAAACAGTGGCAGCAAGATGGCACTGTCAGATACCTGGGATAAGGAGGTAATGCAGTGGTATAGGACTTGTGGGCAAACAGAAAACATGTCTTCATTTCAGGCTGGATAAATGGAAACTCTTGGGTGATTGAGGCTAGGATAGTTGATTCTCAGAGCAAGCACAAAAGTGAGCCGGTGCTTAGCAAAAAAGAACAGATATTGCTGGAGGTTAAAATGGTGGACATAAGGTATCTAGCCTGAGGAATGCTGGAGAGGGGAACTAAAAGTCTCACAGGAAAACTAGGTGGTGTAGGTCAAAAGAATGAGATCTAGGTCAAAGAGAGTTAGACTGGAAGGGGATCCTGAATTTTAATGGGAAGCATAGATATGGAGAACTGAGATTTGAGAAGGGGGGCTTTAAAAACAACACAGGACTGATACAGATTTGTGGTAGAAGGCAGAGTTTGTCTGGGGGAGTTGAGTAGTTTGACAAGTCTGTTGCCACAAGAGCGTGTTGGCTTCCAGAGCCTACAGCAATGCTCCACATTATTGACTCTTTTTGTCAGCAAATGTGTGAAATCGTTCTGGCCAATTCTATCCCTGAAAACCTACACGGTAGCAACTGCTACCATTTACTCCCCCAGTCTGTTTATTGTACATGAGTTTCAAACGTTTATAAATGGAAAAACTGGTTGTGAAAGAAGCGGAATTTGGTTTTAATTTTGAAAAAGTAAACAAGGATGCTGCATGTAATAAAAATATTATTCACAGAAAAATGAGGAGTTTATAGTCTAAGTATGGTTAATGATTCTTGCAACAGAAGTTTGCCTCCAGTTGTATGCCGTACAGTAATAATTAATTATGTTATTCCAGGCTATTTTTGTTCTAAGCTATTCTTGCCTTTTCAGGTTTTTGGATGAGCAGAGTTTGTTTAATGAACAGATGTTCACTATTTTGTACAACATGTGGCCTCAGGCCTCATTTCCTGCATTTTGTTCAGACCCTTACCATGAAGTCAAAATGATTCTTTTCCTCAGGGGCTTTTCATGATGCTCATCACTGTTATATCTGAATAGCTTCTCTCAAAATAATTAATTTACCTTCACAACACCCTTGAGCTGTGCAAGTTTTATCTATTTTTACAAGCAAGCAATAAAGGAGGAATGAGATCAAGATGAAGTATCTCCTCTCTTTGCAGAGTGCCAAGTCTGAGACATCCAAGACACTGTCAGGATGGTTACTTTCTTTCAGTTTCTTTTTGGGTACACAACATTAAATTTTGGACTTTTATTTCCAAATTTTAATGCTTGCCTATAAGGTGCGGAAGGGATAAACTCAGGTTTAAGTAACAATCTTTGGAGTACTATTGTTTGGATTTATTTACACTAGTTATGTTAGTTTTGTTTAAAGAATAAAAAAATCTAGAATTTCACATTTTGAAAGGAGTAAAAATGAATGCTCCCCAATTCAAGTAGGTTATGAATTCGTAGATATTTGTCAATGTAGTTATAAAACAGCATGCTGCCAATTTCTAATCATTTCTAGGCTTCTCCCTCAGGTTTTGATAAGAAGGTAAAAAATGATCTGTTGAATTTGTAGTTTGTCTCTGAACTAGTTAAATCAAGCAAATAAGGAGTGAACACAAAACGTCAGTATGAATAGAAATTAATTTTCAGTGTCATAACTAGAGCAACTGTCTAGAAATCCTGACTGTAGAGAAAGAATTTGTTAGAAAAATGCTTTTGATGATATTGTCAGGAGGATTTTGTTTTTAATCCAAGGAAACAAATTAAATTATGGGTTTTGGTACAGAAATGTTAACTACTCAACCCACTGGATTCCAAGAGCATCTTGGAATAGCCGGTCTGCCCTGGATAAAATGGTACCTTCCTGTATGAATCTCATTGACTGATAAATCCGGCTTTTTGCCTTCCAGTTCTGATTCATTATTTAACTTATCAATAAAAATCATATTTGGAAGCCTTTAGACAAATTATGCATTTACCAAAATATACCAAGTTAAATTTAAAATGAAACCATAAACATTTATATGCAGCATCATAGCTGGTGAAGCTTTCAAGCTTGGTGGCCTTGTCAGCTGGAGACCAGAGTTTACTTCCCCTGTTATTACTTGTCTGCACCTAAAATTATTCCCCTCACAGGGTGCTGCTTCAGGAAAGCCCTTTGTCTACCCCCATGTTAGGCCTATGAAAGCTGTTGTGCTTTATATAAATAAGGAATTTGAAAATAGACATTGGGCTGTTGAGCTTTATGGCTTGGGCCTTTGTCATATTAGGAAATAGCTTCAATCCCTGTTTCAAGTTTAGTTCAATGTTTAGTTCATTTTAATTGAATTGCATTCAGGGATAGTGGTAGTATTTAAAAAGTGTGTGAGTCCCCTTTCTTCCCCCTGCTCTATGTTTAAACGCTTCATGCTTTTTAGGCTTTTGAAGTGTTTATGTGCCTTGTTTTACAGATAGGTTTATGGTTATAGGTAAGGGTTCACTTCTGTAGGTCAGTTTTGCTGAAACAGATGTGCAAGCTAACATCTGGAGGGCTCAAACACACTTACTAGAAGTTCCAGGTAAAATTCTGCTCAGACAAGTGATTGCTGAAGTCTCTGTTGCTTTTTGACCATCTCATTTCAGGGCTGTGTCTAGGTGCTTGAACACTTAGACTTGTCAGCCCTGAGCATTTTAATGAATGTGTCCTTTTTGGATGTCACTTTAATATCTGTGCCAAATACTCTACTTGGTAGAGATAGTTCTGTCACAGGTAATTGTGAGAGCATAAAATGCCCAGATACTGGGCTGGGGATGCAGTGCACAAAGATGAGAAATGCAAAAGCTGCTTGCTGCCTGGATCTTAGAGCTGTGGGACCCCAGGGGTTTGAAATGAACTAAGAAATGGAGTTTTGGGCCCACAGATAGCTACTCCTACAAGGGTGTGCTACAAATTAGGTCTTGAGGTGATCTTCCTGCAATTCTGAATTTCAAGAATCCACCTGCCTCACCTTGTTAATAGGGATTCCTTGGTATAGGTATAGTTTTTTATTTATTTCAATCTTCATTAGGCTACTCTGGAGAAGACAGCAGTTAGTAATTTTTTAATGGCTTTTGTGGTATAATTTTTCCTTCAGCAGTTTAGCCTCTCTTCCTATGTCCCTGCTGCTCAAGCCTGCACTGATACACTCCTCCCAGTGGCTGAACATGGCAAATCTAGATTCTCAAACCAAAAATTTGCACGGAACTTTAAGCAGCCTTGAATATTACCTTGCTTTGGTCTGCTGTAGCCCCTAGTGTAAAATCTAGGATGATGGCCAGTCTCTGGGATAGAGTGTGCAGCCAGGGGCAGACTGTGCTGTTCATTTGATGGTTCTCTGCTGAAAGAGAAGTATTTGCAGCCCTGCCATCCAAGCAGCTGCTGTCACTGCTCCACTGCTGATGTGAAAGCATGAGCACTGGCAGGGTTAGGCTGTCTGGGGAACTTTACTTGCTGATTTTTGAATTGGGAAATGGCTTCTAAGTCAGTGCCAGGGCTTACATGGAGAAAGGAGTGTGAGAAAATCTTTATTCATAATGCATCCTGTACTGGGATCCTAAAGATTTTGCAACAGCACAAAAGGGGAGGAGAGGGAGCAAAGATGAGCGGCACCATATGGGTTGCTGGAATAGAGAAGCCCAGTTGTGGGTGGGGAATATAATGCTTATTTAATAACAAAGACTCTGTGTCTCTGTCAGTGCATAGGGAATGTGAAAATAGCAGCTCACATTCTGCTTTTTCCCAAACTGAAGCTGTCTTTTGAATGACTGGATTTGACAAGGTCAAGATCTCTGTCTTGTGAATTTGACTGATCTTAATGACCTGGAACAGGGCAAGCAGAAACAGTCGCTGTCAGAGGAAGGTTATCCAGAACACCAGGAAGAGTTAACAGAATCTAATATTTATGAATGCAGTGGTGAAAGTTGCTAACACAACACCAAAATGTGCAGCGTGCTACCTGAACCTCATTGTCAGCTCCTGCTCTACCTTTCTAATTTCTGGGCAATTTGGTAAAATTCATTGGTGTTTTCCGTGACCATTGCATGTGCACACACGACAAACATTTTCCCTGTCATTTGTGATGCCAAATGGACTCCATTGACATGTTTGTTCATTTTTTTTTTCCAAGTGCTGAAGGAATAGTGGGTCAGAGAGACAATAAAAAAATGTTTTGCCTTTTTTTTCCCAGTTGTAGCTGAGCTACAGAAGTTGCTGTCAGTCATCTGTGACCAATACATCTGGAATTGACACTTGCAGCTAAAACATTTGGGGGACATAAACAATCCTGAGAGCTCCTAGGAGAGAGTTTCTTTGTCTGTGCTTTTGTATGTTTTAGCATAGTGAGCTCTGTATTGGATCCTCTGGATGCTGGATGTTATGAAATTTATAAATGAGAAGACAGGTTTCTGACAATTCCGAGTTACTTATAATCTCACACTATGGAAGAAAGAATTTTTATCCTAATTAAGAAATTAAGTAAATTTTTTCTTTTTTGCATTATGATTTCAAAGTACTTGTACCCAGGTAAATCTGCTTTCAGATGTGCTGTATAAATAGAAAGCTGTTATATATCTGTGATCTGATCCTGCTGCTACAATACTTAGTACTGACTGTGTGAGTCCAGTAAGTCAGTTCTGCCCTTCCCACTGATGTTAGGTCATTTTTGCAATTAGTTTGGTGCAAAAATGGCTTCAATTTACTTTCTGATCTCGGTTCTGCAATGCTGGGGAAGACCACTGGATGGAACTATTACATTTTACTGAACAGGATGATACAAAACCATGCTGAGATTGAAATACATGTTTAAAAAAAAAAAAAAAAAAGAGGCTTTTATTAAATAATGGTGGTACCATTAATGTTTGATTTTAAAAAAAAATGTAGAAATGCCATAACGAGAGCAGATTTTAAATAGTACTTCTATGAATCTCAAATTATCAAGAGACGATATTTTCTCTTTTGCAATCTCTAGCTATTCTATTTGGAAGAATCAGAGTTGAAAAACCAACAGAACTTTAATTATACTTTTTGAAGTCACGAGGGCTTTTAAGAAAGATACTGTGTACCCTGTGCAGTAGTATTAGCCAGCAGATTATCCAGCCAGAAGTTTTTCAAGACTTAATATTGTTTGGCAGATAGCAAAAAGCTTCCACTCTGGGAGATGTTAGGCAAGAGGCTTTTAAGAAGTCATGCTTCAATTATTCTGGTTAATTAGAAAGAAAGAAAGTCTGCAATTAAAGGACTAGTTCTTCCATTTTTTCCCCTCCAAATGAAGTTGAAAGTTAATTTGGAGCCAAGATTATGGGGTTTATTTTCTCTTGCCTTTCACTTTGATCAGATGGACATGATAGCTGCTGTCATAATACTGTGGGACCTCCAGAGAGGAAAGTTTTAGTTGATCAGCAGTTTGAATTTAAAGAACTAGTTCCTGTATTTGGAAACTTTAACAGATTCATGTAATTTCAGATCCTTATCAAAATGCTCTTTGTGTGATGATAATTATAAAGGTTTACAGTAGAAAGCTACTTTTATAATTTGTTAACAAGGCAGCTGCTAACAGAAAAATCATAAATTTCTGTGTATTGTCTTAAAACAGACCCCTCTTGAAGATGAAACTATGATAATAGAAACTCATTATGGCATCGTTCCCTGGGCAGTGACAGCAGGCAGACCTCATTGCAACCCAAGCTCTGTGTACTCACACTGGGGTCCTGAAATATTCATTTGTCTCGCATGTGTGTCAGGAGATGTTATGGAGGGAGACCACATTCATGGGTGGTTAGCAGCTGGCATGGAGCAGGGGTAACACACTGAGATCTTTCCTCCTTTTTTGTCCTATTTGTAGTAGTAGCATTGGGAAAAAAGGAACAGAGCCTCAATGCCTGTAGGACCTTGTAAATTGTGTGATATTCAGCTCTTTATTTAAGAAGAGAAACAGTCATTAATTATACCATACAATATGAACATTTTGCGGTTTTCTTTTTCGAGTAGGCTCTACTTCTATAAGGCCAAACAGCACAGGCAAAACAGATTCTGAAAATGTAGGAGTGCTCATAGCCTTTCTATTGACACAGCAAGAGGATTTAAGGGGCACAAACAGAAGTTCAGATAGCTGACTGCAGTCCTCTTGAAGCTGAGGAGCCTTTGGAGATGGTGCTGGGGCTGGTCAGTGTGGTAGCTCTAAGGATCTGCATGTCAACTACTGAAATTCTGCTTGTGAAGTTACCAAATTTGTAAAATGATACCAAAGTTAGGCTGAACACGTAAACCCATTATTTCTTCTGAAAGGGAAGGAAAGAGTGTCTGAGAGGCAGTCTTCTGAATCTGGAGGAAATCCAGTCGTTATCAGGAAAAGACATGTCTAAATTGCTTCATGAAGAAAAGAAATAATTAGACAGAACAAGCTATTTGTTTCATGTTTTTTGTCATACTTTTCATATTGCTAAAACCCAACAGAGAACAGCTGTTTCCCAAGCTGGGTAGACTAAGCCTGCTGCTTTGTCTCCTTTATTATGACTTGGGTCTGAGGTGATAGTGGAGCTATTTTCTCCACTCACCTTAGTAGTTGTCTTGTAATTGACTCTTTTTTTTTTTAAGAGGATCGATTTCACAAACTAAACAGATTGCCTTTTTTTGAATATTTGACAAATGCGACTATTCAAGTCATAAATAAAACAGAAAGCTTCTTATTTTTTCTCATAAATTAGCCTTTTTATAATGTTTGCCACTTGCATTCATTTGGCCCTTCTCTGACTTCTGATGCAAAAATGCATAGCACCTATAACATTTCACTGTAGATACTTGGTATTTTGAGATATCTCCAGCTAAATAACTTCTGATTGTGAAGAATTGTCTTACATGACTTTTGGTTTAGATGGCTTTTTCCTTGGATGGATGTTGATTTAATAAGTATAACACAGAATGCAGTTAGAATGCGGAGCTTTCTTTTAAGGAAAATTAGTTCTGGTATCATTATCAGCTGTAATGCCAGCACCTGCCTTTTGTTTCACAGCATCTCCCAGATGCTGGAGTTCCCAATCTGCCTGATTTCACAGCTCCTCACCTGCCTTGCTCCTTGCAACTAAACTACCACAGTGTAATTGAGAATTTCAGGCTGCACAAGCACCAGATGATGAGTTGGTTTTTTGTTTTTTTTTTTGGTTTAAGCCTAATTAACTGTTAACTTGTTAATTGGTGGAAATTCCTACATCAGAGATCAGAAGTTTGTGCTGCTAATTATCATGATCTAGTACTTGAAGCTGTGCTGACACTGGCAGCATTGGCAGACTGGGATAATTAGAAGTAGAGAGAAGCAAAACCAGAGTACTTATTTAATTGATTTGATGGAATATTCAGGTTTTCATTGCTTCTCCCTGCCTAAACAATAGGAATCAAGTATGAGCTGCTAGACATTGGAAGCTTGGTTGGCATCTGAATATATGGCCAAGCTCTACCCAAACAGGCAATCTGTGAATTGGTATAAAAGACTCTCTTTAGAAGTGCACATAGGTAGCTTGCACAGCACTTACAAAGAGAGTCAGAGCTGATTGGTTTTGACTTTCTGGCTCCTGGGGAATAGCACATTGAGGTTGTGTCAGCACAGCTGCTGTGGTAGGTGACAGCTGTGGTGGTGCTCAAGGCGGGTGGCCAAAGAGGCCAGAGCCCCTTGTTGGTCAGAGGCATCCCATGGGGAGAGCTGGCAGAGTATAAAAAATTCATAGCATAGAATGAGGTCCAAATATCCAGTTGTCATTAGCATGAGGTACTGCAGTAGCTTGGCAAGACACACATTCGGTGGTGTTACAACTAAATTTTAAAATATAAAATCTAAAATGTTTTTGAATTAATAGATTCTACAATGATTTTTTTAAAATGTTTTGCTTTTTCATACAAAGTTGTAGTATGGGTTCTTTTGGTTTTTCTAGGTTTTTGGGGGGTTTTTTTTTGTTTTTTTTTTTTTTTGGTTTTGCTTTTATGTCTGGAAATGTGTCCTGCTGGTAGAATAATATTGCTGAGCCTGTTATTTTTATGTTTCTTGCCTTTCCATTTTGTTCTTTATATTCACTGTTCTTTGTTTTTCCTTTCTTTGCTTTCTTGAGCTCTTTCACTTGCCAGTTCAGAATCTCCTTAACATTGCAAAGGGTGGTGGGGAAAAGTTTGCTCCTGCAGGCACCTGTTCAGGCAGTGAGAACACTGAAATATCACATCAGTGCTTCGTAGGACAGGGAATGCATTGCAGTAGTAAGCAAAACCTGTTTTGGTCTTTTGTTAGCAATACAAAGTAGTAGACAGATGAAGTTCAAGAGTGAAATGTTGGATGGCTATTGAATCTAAAGAAAGAATACAGAAGGGAAACAAAGCAGTGAAAGATGAGTTAATGGTTGCCCACTGGTGATGTGTGCTATGGAGTTATAACTACAGTATGGATAGGAAGGTGGGGAAAAAAGGCCAAGGTGGATGAATAAGTGAAAAATACAATTGCAGATGAGAGAGAAAAAATTGTGTGATAAAAAGATTCAAGAAAAGCCTGGAAGAATATAGAAAGAAGTTAAGGAAATATAAAAATTGATGAGAAAAACAAAGAGATTGTAAAAAACGATTTCACTTACTTTCAAAGTAAGAGGTTGAGATGAAAAGACTTTTTTATCCTCGTAGAAAAGGTATTTTTCTCTCCTGAGAAATCCTGCAGTGTTCAGCAGGGCAGGAATGGGCCTGGAGTGCCCACTGAGTCGGGCCCTGCCCACCAGGGAGTCAGGGATGAGAGCAGCCGTGTCCTGCAGGGAAAGGAGCAGCAAGATCCCTCTCCCATACTCAGCTTCACCTCTCTGGTCTTCCCACCACTGCTACCAGGAAAATCTCCCCCCTACTTTAGTTACCTGTCTCCGCTTTGCAATTATTGGTATCTTGGCACAGTTTGGTTTTTTTCCTTGAGTAAGCTGGAGTTGCTACTTTGTCAGGAGCATGGCCAGCAGGCAGTATTTAGCCTCTCAGGAAAAGGCAGTCCTACTCCTCAAACATCAGCCTCTGTAAAAGAGGATTTTTTGCTTCCTTGGTTAAAACCAGCATGGATTTTCTCCTTTTTTCTCCAGTAAAAATATTCCTCCTAAGTACTGGAGTTCCTTGGATTTGAAAACAGATGATGGAATAGAGACCTGAGCTGAGTCTTCTGGTCCTCCAAGACTTGGCATATCATGCAGTGTAAAAACCTAACAAAACCAGACCCTCCCAGCTCTTCCTAAGCCCATACATAATTTAAGCATTCAAATTTTTCCTGCAAATGCAAGTACCTCATTCAGATGTACACTTCTTCCTCCAAACCAGCTGGGAATTTAGAACTCAATAGAAAATACAGAGGTTTAGTAAGGAAAAATCTTGTGGTGCAAATCAGTATGTTTAAAAAAGATTATTTCCTCATCCAAGTGATTTTTCACAGAAAAACTTGGGGAGTGGTGTGAGGGGGAAAGTACCTGACTACAGCCCACAGCTTACCCAGTGTGGCTTGTGTTTGGGCTGTGAGGTTGAAGTTACTGCTTTGAACTGAAGTGCACAGACATCTGGTGTCTATGTGTTCTGTTTTCATGGTGTTTAAAAAGAAAGACAGTTTTGGGTGACCCCAGATCAGTTGCTGGATGGCTTCTGTTACACAACAAGTATCATACTGAAAATTTACTTTGCAAGGATTCCTGTTTCTTTTACCTGTTCCCTTTTAAAAATATTTAAGATTTTTTACCTGCAAATACTTGAAACCTGTGTACTGATGCAACAACAAAAAAAGTGCATAAAATATATGGTACATGATCTGGACTGTCAGTCATCTGTCACTGGTTTAGAGTTTTTCTCTTGGAGGTGGGAAGGGGTTATTTTTCAGTGTGCACACTGGTAGGTTTGGCTGCACGCTTTCTGTTGCATGGATCATGTGCTCATGTATAGTAATGTGACCTGTAACTCTCAGACTTTGGGTCCCCAGGTAGATGAATGCCATGGATTGATGAACAGGGACATTTCAGTAACATCTTCCCAAGTTAAACTTGACAGGTTAGAGTCGTTCTGTGCATGTCTTGTCACATAACACCCAGAGAGCATCAGGAGGGTCAAGTAATATCTGAAAATGAACTAATCCCAGTGAAAGTCTGTACAAGCTTTACATCAATTTTTTGAGAGCACTTTTTTCAGCTTCTCACTTTCTGTGTGCTTTTTCATGGCTGTAGTCCTGTGATGCTAGAATTAGTTTATGGCACTTTAATAGGAGCAAAGACAAAAAGATTTATTCTCCGTCCCATTTGATTGTAGCCTTGTTAATACATAGGTGCCTATGCCAACAGTGTCCTAGAAGAAATGTGGATTGTTATTTTAAGAGGTCCAGGAGAGGAAAGCATGGGAATCAGTGGGATGCTGGCTGCTCCTGTTGCAACCTGCTCTCCGTCTGTTTCTGCATGGGTCCAACCCCTGCTGAAAAGGGTTACTGGAGTGTGATGCCAGAAATCAAAGTGATAAATAGAAGGCCCCAAACACAGCTGCCAGGGCACTGCTGACTCAGATTCAACTTGCCACTTGCCCTTTCCACAGCATGGCTTTCCACCCTCTCTGTCCTCAGTGTGTGTGCAAATCCAGGATTGTCCCATCCCAGTTGAAGTATCCAGCACTTGTCTTTCTTCGAGGGAGTCAACAGCTCCTCCCAATTTAGTATCATTGACAAACTTAGTCTCCCTTCCTGTGCTGAGTCCAGGTCTTTTATGAAGACAATGAAGAGCACAGGGATGAGTGTGGAGCCCTGTGGAACCCCACTAGTGACAGGTCACCAGTCTGATATCCCTCCAGCCACTGTAACCCTTTCTGCCTCACCTGTGAGCCAGTCACTCACCCATCCCATGATGTGCTTATCCAGCTGTGGGATGGACATTTTATCCAGAAGGATCCTGGGAGAGACAGTATCAAAACTTTACTGACAACCAGAAAGATCACATCCCTTGATGTGAAGCTGTCTTCCCTTGATCACTTGGGCAGATTACCCAGTGTACCTTGTCCTAAGAGGAAATTTAAGATTTTTAGGAAAGACTTTCCTCTCATGAATTTGTGCTGGCTGTGAGCAGTGACTGAGTTGTCCTTGAGGTGTTTTTCAGCATAAACACAAATGCTGCTTTCAGCTTCTCTTTAAACTTTAATGTGTTAAAGGTGAGTTGGGATGGTGGAGCTTTTTAATCCATCAGGTACGCTGAGGGTGTGACAGTGTATAAAGGACATCCACTTGATGGCTTAGTACAGAAATGAAATCTTGAAGGCTTTGTGAAATACCACAGGCAGCATTTCTGCCGTAAAACAATAAGATTTCCAGGTAAAATTTGTGGAATTACCTATCACTTTAACACAGTGCAGGTGTGCAACAGAACAAGCAAAGTAAATTTTAAAGATTTTCAAAGTATTTTTTAAGTACTTTATAACAAAAATGACAGAATAACACATGCTTTTTTTTTTTTACTATTTCTATATATTTTATCTGAAAACAGTAAAAGTATTTCTAATAAATAGAAGTCATAAAATAGTTACGGTGTGCTATAAAAATGCAATTTATTTTATGCTTGGTAATGCAGGATGCAGTAGAGTAACACTAAATAAAATCAGATGCAGTGAATCTGGCAGAGTACTAACTGTGCATTTAGATGACTCTGCTATTAACCTCTTTCATATATACCCTCTCTAGTTTGTGGGCTACCTTTTATTACAGTAATAAGTGGTAAGGACTACTGTTAGCAGTATGAGATGAATACTGGCCCCCAATTCAATTTTCTCATCCAAACTGTTATGACAATGACCTATATAGTCTTTAATATGAAATTAATTTTGGTTCAGAGGGCCAGCATATGGCTTATGATTGCCTCAAGTCCTACTTAAGCCTGAGCTTGATGTTTTATTTAGCTTATCTTGTATAATAATTAAGCTCAGACTAGATTATTGTATCAGTTTTGCCCAGATTGAACAACTCTTTCTGAGAAAAGAACAACTCCTTAGAAAACCACGTGCTTTATATTTGTATAGTTTTGTAGTCATGAGCCAGATGCTGTTGCAGCTGAAGCTGCCTATTGCATAATCTCCAACTGCGCTCCTTGAGATGTGCATCAAGATTTACTCCTGGATTATATGGTTTTATGTTGTGTAATAAAACATTCTTGTAGTCTATATACATTTTTGTGCAGTGTGGCTCAGAAGGCATTTTTTTAATCTGTCATTTTCATCAATGATTTTTTTTCATTTTTAACTTTAATTGTCCTTCTGGATAATGATAGTTTTACTGTGAGTGTCTTACAAGTTATGTGACTGTATTTTGTAAGTGCATTAATTTTCTCCAAAGTGAAGCTTTAACTAAGGCTTACTAAGGCACACAATTAATCAAAAAGTATTTTTGAATGCACCAAACCACAGAAAACATTTAGAGTTTGTATCCAATACGTACATCAAGAATCATTCCTCTGTCAATGGCTCTCCCTACCTGGGTTCTCCAAATGAAATGAGTTGATGCTAAAGAATAGATGGATGCTAAGGATAATGGAGCCCTAAAATATGAATATAATGTGAACAATTTTATAAATCCATTGAAAACCAAGTGGTGGTCTCCTGTAAATGAATGCATGTGTGTCCTTCATGTGAATATGAACTATGGAAGTTTCTAATTTCGTACTTACTTTCTGTAATTTTTTTCCCTTTTATGTACCAATGCCTCCATTTTAATGCCTCTTTATCTTGGTTAGGTCAAATTTAAATGTCTAATGAATTTCACTCACTTTTTTCTTTAAAAGTGTTTAAAGATTGTGTCTGATTCTGTGTTATGATTACTGTAGGGATCCAGCCTTTTTGTATCTCTTCATGTTCAATTCTGTGTACAGTGGAGCTAAGGGAATTTACTTTTCTCTGCCTTCTGTAAAAGAATTGGTATTTGTGCAAAGATTAAAATCCAAAATGCAGCCATGATTCATATTAATTATTTCAAAGGATGCCAGCTTTTTCCAAGCATACTGAGCTTTGAAAACTGAGATAAACTGAAAAATAAACTCTGTACTTTTGAAGGCAAGGAGACTGAATAACAGCACAGACCAGAATCCAAATTCCAAAGACATAACTTAGTCTTAGAAATTCGTTTTAGGAACATGTGGCACAGACTAATTCTAAATTCTGTCATAGGTCACATGAGACTTTTCTGACATTTAGAATGGTCCTCAGCGTGGCAAGCTTTCAGGGTGACATTTAGATGGAACTTTTTAGAAATATATCACCTACTTGGGGAAATGCTGTGGAGTGGAGCAGATTTATAGAGCGAAGAGCCTATTATGCAGAACTGTAGATCACTGTCGTCCACCACTAAAGCCAGCTTTTTTTGCTAATGTTCATCAAGTGTCCTTTGCCTTTCTCCTCTCCTTGAAGTAACAATTCAGTTTGATAACATTCTTTTAAATTTTTTTTGCTGGGAACACTAAACTTCTATGGTTTGTCTCACTGCCTGCTCCATCCACCAGATTGTTTTTTTCTCCTTTTTCTTGCATTTTGCTTTCAGCTGCCTGTTTGCTCCAAAGTTGGTGATATCAACATGTTGTACATTTAATAATGTAGCTGGGTTCTCTCGATAGGGCATCCATCATATTACTGTGTATGGTATATATACAATTGCAAAAACATAAATCAATGAAAGAAGTAATTTCTAGAGTGCAATGTTACTGTGTGAAAGCATAGTGTTACCCTGAGACAAATGTTCTTTTATGAGAGTGGAAAAAACATTTCAGAAAAAAAAGGAGGAAGGGGGGGCATAAAATGACTGCATTTACCTGTTGTCAAAATTTGTGAAATGACTATTAAAGCACACCTTTGGAATTATTTAAATTACATGGCATTTTCTGCAACCTTGATAATATTTTGTAGAAATTTGCAGCCATAGTGTTTCAGGAATGTCTAATATTTTTTGATAAATCTGTTATCCTTAACCTGCTGGCAACACAACTCAATTTAGACCATCTAAGTCCCGAGGCTCAAATTCCAAAAGCTTTTACTCATGCACCCTCTTTTTCCCAGTGTATCCAATTCATCCAGTTATGTGGAGCAGAGCTTTGGCTGACTGTTCATTTGGATTCAGCAATCAGCTTAATCAGCCATAAATGATAGGTACCCTTCATTAGTGTTTCGAATGAGGGTTTCTATTCTATGTCAATGAGAAGGGCTGATAAATAGGTGGAAATAAAGAATAAATTATGTGAATACAATGTGCTAAATAAATTCCAAGACACAGTTGAGTTTGAGTATCAGGAGGCTGTTTATTGGTAATTTTACAGAAATAAGTAATGGAAATTTTAAGGATTTGATATTGTAACAATGATGGATTGTTTTGTGTGGTTTTCAGATTAATTAATTCTTAAAGTCCTTTTTACTGTCACATCATCTCATTTTTCTATGTTCTCATTTATATTGCCACTATATTCTACTGCTATGGAAGTACATTCTAATTAACTTTGTCACAGACTAGTATAATTGAAGTTAAGGCTTGGTAAAGCTGAGGGTCAGTGCACCTTCATGATGACTGGGGGATTAGGAAGATATTTAAAAACTTAGAGTTGATAAAAATGCATGAGAGGAGAGCCAGTTATTAACCTGATTTCAGCTAAAAAGAGATCTGCTATTAGTAAAAAAGGAGGAAGAGTCATTCTGATTTGTGAATAGCTCATTGCATTCTTCTTTCTATGCAAATTTCCTAAAATTATGTGAACTCTTGATGTTGCAAAATGTAGGATGCTCAATTGGTCTACCTATGCAGATGGAATTAGGTGGTTTTTGTGTTAATGAAGAAAGAGAAGTATCTGACATTTGATCTTTTCATTTAATGATCCACATCCTCGTATAGAGACTTACAAATTAAGCATGGCAGACTATCATTCACATCACTCTTGTAGAACTTGTGACAATAGAACCAGCAGAGAGTACTCACAGTGTAAAGCTGTAAGAGACTCACTTTTCAGTTCAGCAGGTACATGGAAAACTTTAAAAATTACCACATCAGGCCAGACTGAAATAAATGTGTTTGTGTGCAGTGTGAGAGTATCAGCTGTCCTTCTCACACCCCCAAAAAACTTAGTCCTGACATGGTGGTATGTGCTACAAATTTCAGAGAAAAGCAAAATCCCAAAATGGGTCAGTTTGGAAGGGACCATAGTGGATGTTTTAGGGCTGTCCCTGTTCCCATGCTTAGGAGCAGTGTGCTGGCTGAAAGGCAGCTCGTTTTCTTAATGACTGCACTTGAAGAAGGCCTCAAAACTACAAAAGGGCAGAATAAAATTATTGAAATATTCTTTCTGCATTAGACCTTTTAGGGAGATCAGGAGGGTAAAAAGCATGTTGCTGGTTTAGTTTATTTCTGGTGTGTACCCTGCTGGTGGAGTGAACTTTGGGTGTCAGCTTTTGTGGGATGTTGTTCCCTCCTTCCTGTTGCAATCAGGTATCTCAACAGCTGGAAACAAGTATCTCAAAAGTAAACTTGCAAAAGCAAGTCTGTAATAACAGTAAAAAACTTAATGTGGACTACTATAAAGATAAGTGTTAATTGAGTAGGCTTTTTTGTGCCTAACAAAAAATGACTAGCTACAGCTCTTAAATGAATGTTCGTCCCTCTCTAGGTTTTTCAAAAAGCTGTACAATTAGACTGATAGCTAGATTGATTAGAAATGGTTTCTTTTTGATATATTTTTTAATTATTGGAACAGGACAGAATATCAATTCCCTTTGCATACAGAAAGGGAAAGGAACATGACCATAAAGACCATGACCATGGCCAATATATTGTAGTGCAGAATTTTAGTTTGAAAAAGTGAAAGAAATCAAAGGGTCTAAATCGATTTGGGTTTCTTGGGAGATGGCAAGTTAAGTAAAAGGAAGTTTTTTTAGTCCATTTATACCTGTTAATACAGCTGATGGCCGAACTGACACAAGTAAAGCAATGAATTTCATGTTGGAAGTAGGGTTTCTGTGAATAACTTGTCCTGTATGTTCTGCTGTTGCTGCAGCTCAGATGAACAGACAGAAAACTCTGGCTTGACTGGGGTCATTGTATACGGAAATAAAGAACATTACTGTTCTTACATTGTGGGTTAGTTCACATAATGCTTTGAAAATACTTTATCTTTCAGCTTGTTCAACTATGAAGTGTTGTTCTTTGAAATCCCAACATATTTTTCCTCATTTTTCGTGAACAATTTTGTCTTTGCCATGAATGACCACAGGGTGGCAACATTAAGAAAAGAAACCCCAGAGCATGAGCTCTCGATACACCAGTAAGGTTGAGAGTGGAGTTGTGTAGATTTTAGAGAGAGGGCAAGTACATACGGGTATATCTGAGGATATGTCCTAACCTTCCGGGTTTTTATCAACTTCCACAGCTTAACACCTCATGGTTGCAGTTTCTGGGTTTGCTTAGGGGCATAGAAAGAAACTTGGTTTGGAATGAAACATTTTTCACTCTTTGTTCTCATCCAAAAAATTTTGTTGATGGGTGATGATGTTTTATGCTTGAGTAGAGGAGTTACTGCACTGTTGAAAGCATTGAGGACAAGGCTGGCTGGTAGTCAGTGTGATGCACAAAAATATGCTGCAGTGTTACCTGGATAAAAGAACAGGACAAAGAGCCAACCTGCTGCTAGTATTAGTACTCATCTGGAAATTCAGATTTAGTACCATTAATAAAGGCAGCAGATAAATTGGTTTTTAGAACTCTCAATTGCATATTAAAATGAAAACTCTTTAATATTTTCTTTCTAGTATGATCAATATATAAAATATAATTTTAAATGCATAATTTCTTGTCTACGGCCATTTCACAACATTTGTGTTGTTTTGTTCTGAATGCTAGTTTTTTTAAAGTCCTTGAGACCTCAAAAAGCTTGTTTCCTGAGGTATATACAATTAACAGCTGCTTGAGTATTGCAATGTGCCTATAAATGCATGCACTACAATTTTAGAAATCAGTTTACAGAGGTGTGATAATTTTCTATTGTTGTAGTCTAATAAAGAGAAGGTGGCTGAGGAGGTGAATTTAGCCTTGCTGATTAACTGATGAGTGGACTGTAGCCTGTCTAACAAAAGGAGTTTGGCCAGTGGAGAATTGGGTCTCTAAATCACACGGTTTTCTTTTTGCTCCTTTACTGGGCTTGATTCTTAATAAGTAGGAAGAGATGACTGAATGACTCACTGGAACTTTGAACTCCTCCAGGAGACAATTAGGAGAGCATTTAATAGTAAAAGATTTAGTACTCAGGCTGAATAATGGTAAGACCTATTAAATAGTCTTCTTTCAATTATTGAAGTATTTCAGTAAAACTGACACACAATCTACCTTTGTTGCTCATAAACTGAGAAAGAGGGGTAAAATACCAGCTGCATGTGAGAATTGATATCAACTTATTGTTAAGCACATCTGAAGCAAGTGTGTTCTTGCATGTGAACACAAAAAAGTAGCCAGCCTCTTAAGCAGTTCCACCAATTATCATCTAATGTAATACATAAAAATATGAATTCCTTTCTCAAACTTGTAAGTAAATAGTGTGTAAGTAAAAAGTGTACATACTTTCCATGGGCTTTTTCCCAGAGAAATGTGGGGTGGGGGTTTTTTTCCCCCTTTGGCTTGTATGACAATAAGTGATAAGTGATTAGCTTTTCCATAGGCTTTTCCATTAGCTTTATCTGGCAGAAGAAAATGAAGGAACATTAATATTAAAAAGTATTTGCAAAATCAGTAATTTGAATCCTGTTAAACTAAGTCGACACTCAATAAATTTGTAAATAAATCTCTGTAGGGTAAATATACCCTACCCCATACTACCAATTTTTCATATATTTGAATTTCATACTGAATGGCATCCATACAGGATTGGTCCACATTGCTAGAAGGAAGAGTAGTGTGTGACTACACATATATATTTAATATTTTGTTGCACTTGTTCTGTCTTGCAGCTCCTAGTAAAGATTTAGACTTTTGCCTTGTGCTAGGAGAATGTGCAGACTTTCCCTTTTAAGGTGGTGACTTCCACTGCAGATGTTGCAATTTATCACTTGGCTTCAATACAAATGTGACATGATCTCATTAAACTTCTGCCATGAGGTTTTATTGCTTTAATAATTTGTTGCAATATTTATAGAATAATGTGATGAATTGAATTGAATTTATCATATTATCCAAAAAATAATGTGGCAGAACAATAAATCAATCACATTTTAGAAAGTGTTAAAATTGTATTGTCTTAACATTCTAGATCCAAGCATAATATCTCCTCTGAAAAGAAAAGGGAAGTTTATTAGCATGAAATATTTCATAGTAGACTGATTGGTTTGGGTCTTGATCAAGCGGTTATCTGGTAGCTGCTGACTTAACTTTTTAAAAGAGAGTATTTTGGCAATGCCTTGTCTTCTTGTGGAATAGACTGAATGCAGGAGCAGAGAATAAAGGGTCACTGGAGGCCCTTAGCTGGACTGGGTCCAGTCTGATGCTGATTTTCTTTTAATTTGCTTGATAGTAGTGATACTGTGCCTAGAAGTAAAAGAGCAGCAAGGAGAGTACATGAACAGAGAGCAGAGAAATTTGTAACAACCACTTCTTTTTGTCTCAACTGCCTTTTGAAGGATCCAGTTGCTAATTCAAGATATCTGTGAAGCCCCAAGGAGAGCTGGGCTGTGTGAAATACAGGTATTACTCTCTACCTGTTATTACACAGCAATAGCTGTTAAGTAGCAAGAGAATAATATAGTAAAGAAAGGGGAAATAAAAAGCTTAAATTAATGATGGAAGCAGTCACTAGTTATTTGATCCTCTAGGTTATGATTTTTTTAAAATTTGAAATATGTTCTGTATTTGTCCAGCCTCCTCCACTCCATACACTGATTCATTTTAGAGTGATGCTGTGATTAATTCTAAAATTGCAGTTATTGCTTTTATGAAATTCTGTAAAGCAAATAATCCAAATCAGCAAGCAGGACACCAGGGTGGTAAGAATTACCTATACGCAGAAATACTCCAGACATCTCTGATGCAGACCCTTGACCTGCATTGTCTGCTAAGTAGGTGGTGAGAAGAGGAAAGGATGCAGACAGATGAGAACACAAAGAAATAATTAAACAATAATATCTATTTGACTCAGCCCATCAGAAGCCTTATTATTAAATTAAGGATTCTCAGACACAGAAGTGGATTTTTAAGGAACATAAGAATTATATTAAGATTGATTTTGTGAGTGCATACAGGATGCCATCTGAGCATAATACATACAAGTGTTCTTGTTTTATATTAAAAAAATACAGAGAGAGACTCCAATATTTGCCTTTCTTAAGGGGAGGCACTTGAGTGGCCAGAGTAATAATTGATTTCTGTGGTAGCCTGGGTTTAAAAATCAAAATGTCTTTTGCTTTTGTAATTCAATATAATATCATCCTATCTGTGTACGTCTTCAACATTTTTGAACGAGTCAAATTTTCTGGCATTGTCAAAATGGAACATTTGCTGTCTTGTGCGTGGAACTGAAGGAGAAGCATGTTGTTGCAGTTCAGTTCTACTTGAAACTATCTCTACCTCTATAATGTGTGCTGCTTTTTTCCTTCACACTGTTCCTCTGTGTGTGGCAAGCACTCTGTTATCTGTGGGTGTAGGCATGTGACTTCCATAAAGTGCCGCTTTGTGATATTTGAACAGACACCACGGGAAATGCAACGCAGCCTGGAAGCACACTCTAGGCAGAGCAGAGGGGAGGTCTAACTTTCCCTTTCTGAAACTACTGAAATCCACTAAGTGGAGTAAAAGTGATAGGGATTTCCCCCCCAAAAAAGTGAATTTTCATTTAACATAATCTTAATGAGATGTTTGTCCACCTTTGTCCATTTTGAAAGTATCTTATTTTCCCTTCTTTCCCCTCTCCCTGCTGTTTTTTTCCCCTTTAGAATTACTTTGTCTTATTGGTAGGTACTTGGCAGTTTCCATGAGAGTTTGGTGGGAAGGCTGATGGTCTATTCCAACTTTACCTCTTCAGTGATTCTTTTTTATTGCTGCAAACACCTTGTGCATGAATGTGTGTGTGTTTCTGCTGTCTGCTTTTAAGTTTCCAGGATGTTTGTGAGTTTGTTGGAGGTGGGAAGGGTTTGTTAGCAAATCAAATTATCTCAGACAACCAAAAGTGCTCCTTCACTATATCACGTTAGGCTTGGATATTTTTTTTAGGAAAATTAAGTGATTAAAAGGGCATAGCAATTTTAAACCTGATTTTGAATGAGTAGTAGGACATCAGGTGTGAGTTCATATATTTACTTTTAGCTACTGTTTTCTCTGGGCTGCTGCGTCCAGGTGCTGACCCAGAGCCCCAGCTTTTGAGGTGAGCTTCTTTCCACCAATACTCTGCATCTTTCCCTCACTGGTTGTTTGGAAGCAGGGAAGAAAAGTTTTGGGGGATTATTGTTGTTTTTGTGGGGTTTTCGGGGGGGTGGTTGTGGGGGTGTTTGTTTACTTTTTGGTGGTTTTTGTTTGTTTATTTGAGAGGGTTGTTATTTGTTTGGGGGGATTTTTTTGTGTATGTGGAAAATCAGTGAAATAGGGCAGATAAGTATTTGTGGTGCTTTCATAGAAATACCTGGCCCAAGGACTGTTCAAATGTTCTAGAAATAGCAGCAGAGCTCACGGTTTGTTTTGAGTTTGGAAGTTTACACTACATACACTACACTGCTATTACTGTGGGGCTATTGCATTTCTCAGTTTTTTAAATGTTACCCATCTGGTCCTTAAAGGTAAGGTTGTTCACTGTTAATGTGTTTTATTTACCTTCAGTTGGCATGGTTTCCTCTTGTTCAGTCATGAAGAGCAAATGAATAATAACTTGGTGACTCCCTTGTGATGTAGTTGACAGTTGTCATTTCCACACATTTTTCCTAATGTAGGGATAAATGAGATGTGGTAGCACGAATTTACTACAAATATTGGAACTCTCAGTTCTAAAATGTACCATAAAGGCTATACATTTTCTCCCTCACCAAAGGCTTCATTGAGATGGACATTCAATGCTGCAGGAGATAAACATGTTTTAGGTATAGCTTTATATTTTGAGAACCTTTTAGTGCCACTGGAAATTATGACACATAAAAGAATAGTAATAATGATAGGGCTTAAAGTGTCTTGGGTTGTTATGAAGAATTTTTCTAGGTATGGCTAAGTTTCAAGTTCAGATAAAGAAATATTCAAAATCATTAGTGAAATCTTACAATTTGATTTACAAAGGATGAGGGCAGTGGTTCCCAAATATGTCTGTTCTCCCAAGGGAGCCAGAAAGGGGAATAACTGTGTCAGCTTCCATTGCAAGCACTAAACCTGGAATTTATAGGTGCACATTTTAGTAATTATCTGCCTATACCTTTCAAAGAGGGCATTTTAATGATGTAATCAGAATTGTAAAAAGAAAGTAAGTTTCTCTTGCATTAAATTAAGATCTAGATGAAAAGCCATTGGGAATGCTTGAATACTTCTTTAAGGTACAGATATTTGTAATCTAAGCAGTACTGATTGTGAGGGGTTTTTTTTGTTTTCATAGTGGCCATTTCAGAGACAAATGTTTCTGTAAGACCTTGAAAGGAAAAGGTCACTCGATGCAGAATGTACATCTGTACAATTTACATGCCAATTAATATCCTGATTCACGGCAGACCACTGAGTTAAAAATCACAGTGGTTTCATGCCAAAATCCATAACATAGCATTCATTTTACTCTGCATAATAGAATTTTATTTGGAGAACATATTTGACTAGATGAAGACATCAGTGTGTCTTGGATGAGAGTCTGGAAGTAATCCCACATATTTGCCATCATTATATTGTACAGTTGTCACCGTGTCTAGCATTGGGAAAAAAAAACAACAACTCTTTCCTTTGGAAGTATTCCTTTGCCTTCCTGTGGCTCCCCTGGGGACAATTTAATGGTTTTGGAAGGATATAAATGCAGTTAAGTTGAAAACTGCATATATAACTTGGGAGCTGTTCATGTAGTTTCCTTAAGGGTTCAGTTATTTCCTGGGGCTTCCTGTATTTGGATCTGGGATACCGTGGGTATGGAGTATGTAGGGACGTGGTGCAACTCTTTCAAACCTTAAACCATTGCTTCACAACATGGCAGTAATCAAGGATTTTAATTTAGCTCTGATTCTTCCCTTTCCAGATTCTACATACATTTTCTTGTAACCTTAAAGTAAGTACATACATAATATGAAACATAGGATGAAGGAATAATTATTTAAAAAAGCAGTTTACATAATTAAAAAGTAGCCATTTGAATTCCCCCCCAGATGCTGGTTAAATAGGAGTTATTCCCCTAAATTATCGAAGGGTTTCTGAAAGTCTAATCTGAACTGCATAAGATAACAATATTTTATAAATATTCCAATTTTTTTTTTTTAGTTCCTAGACTGATTGGTAGCCTAATGCAATTATCTTTGGGAATTGTAGGGTATCACTTTAAATGGCTAAGTAGTGGAAAAAGAGCTTAATCTCTTACAGCTTGTCTACAAGTAGAGAAGATCAAAGAGAGAGTGATCAGGTTTGCCAGCTTTGCTGCTCTTTGGAGTCTGGGGAAATTAAAACAGTCCCTCACAAACTTAGATTTGTAGTCCTGTCCTGGACAAATATGTTCATAAATAAATGGAAAGTTAAAGCAGAGGATGATTTTTGTCATATCTCTAGAGAAAACTGTTACTTTTTAAAAGAACTAATATATTATTTTGCACAAAGTCTATCCAGGATAGGATCAACTGGAATTTCTCATCAGGAGATGTTCTAGTGGAGTATTTCAGTACCTGCTGGAAGCACAGTGTGCAGACCCTGGGCCATGAGCTTCTGTGGCCCCAAAGCCCTCCAGTTATATTTGTCCCTCCTAGCTGGGCAATGGCTACCCAAGGAAATGGATACTCTTGTAATTCATGGCAGTGATGGAAATGAATCCTCTCTCAGGATTTTTTATTTCCTCAGCTTTTAGTGTATCAGTCTGACACCTGAAGCAGATTTCCCTGGGTATGTGGGAAATCCTGTCACTCTGGCACTGGGTGGGATCCTCACTTGGAGAGCCACTTGGTCATTTTTATATATATTACACTTTTTCCTTCTATTTGTTTGGCAACTTTTTTGCATCCAAATTCACTCTTTTTTACTGCATTTTAATGCACATTAGATAAACCACGTTTGGATTAGATAAACCACGCTTTGTTACCCTGGAAAACCAATTCTGCCCTGCAAAAGTAAAACAAATTCACTGCAACCAGCTCTTTGGTAATTTATATTTGAAGTGGGTGGAAACAAAGCTCCACACAAGTGAAGGCAAATTTAGGCAAAGCAAGCTTGGCAAGCTTGAGGAGTAAGTGTTGGGCACCGTTCTTGGAAATTTTGCAGCTCTTCAGAGGGTATAATTTCCACAGGAATATATGTGAAACCAACGTTAGTTGTGCTTTAAATACAACTTCATTCATGTTGATTATGTTGTCCTCCCCTGTGAAGCTGAGTTGCAATGCCTTGAAATGTTTCTTCTTGGAAAAGAGGGCTCAGTGTCTTCAATTAAAAAAATAGCCATGTGAGGAGGAAAGAAATTGGTCTAAATACCTGGTCAATAAATCAAAGTTTAGGCAAAAACGATATGGGGATACAAACTTTTTTATTAAATTAAAAACTTTGTGGAGGGAAGGTTTGTATATGATTAGAAATTCCTGAAATATATTTCTCATTGTAGATCTTGCACCTGGGAAATTTCATTTGATGGATAGATTATTCTGGGCAAGTGACCAAAACAAAGTAGCCAACAGACAATAATTTGATAAAGAAATGAGAATGTATTGTAGCCAAAAGGATGTGGGTGCAGTTTTTTAAATCCTTTGAATGAATAGCAATCTCTTTAAACTTCTCTTCTTAAATATATTTATAAGCAATTTTTAAAACACTTGTTGAGTTTTAACAACTTAATGAAATCATGTAAGACTAATATTTTTAAAGCTAATAATTACAGCACTGTCTGCTGCTATAAGCTTTTAATTCATTAATTTCCAACTTAGTAACTTAGTTAAAATTTCAAAACCATTACCTCAAACTTGTGTATTTGACTTTGATTTGATTTATATGATTGAGAGAAGCTAACTAAAGGAAGAAAGAGCTCCAAAAAGATGATTCTATTAAAAAAAAAAATTGAAAGACAATAGAATGCAAATTTGCATTTGGTGTGTCAAAGATAATCAAAACTTTGACATTTGAAGGAAAATTTACTAGTTTTACATTTAAAATTTTATTTTCAAAGTATAATAAAAGTATAAAAAACTTGAAAATGCCTTGAAGTCAGAAGAAGGAAAACATGAGTTTAATTGATTGAAAAATGTGTGAAAAGTAAAAAATCTAATAAATAGTTGCTTGTTTTCTGCTGGTTTTGGGATATTTGCCAGGTGTATTTCCTAGAATGGGGTTTTCATTACAGACTGATTACGATTAGGAAGTCAGATTCCACAATACCTTTGAGCTGGGACAGGCTGTTTCTTTTTTTAATACCTGGAATACACTTAAAGTAAAACGAGGAATACTGTAAAGAGGTTTTTATCCATGTCTCTGCCATAGGATATTATACATTCACGTAGTTAAGCTACCAATTTATTAAGTTCAATGGTATAAAAGGAAAGTATTTCCAAAGCTTCTTATAATGAAAACATTCTGAAAATTTTCTTTTCTATATGTAAGATACTTTTTTCTATTGACAAAATCCAGTTCAGTTAAAAATGAAGAGAACATAAAATGTCAAGTTTAATCTAATTCCAAAGTATGGAATCATATTTAAGTTAGTATAGGGATATTGTTTTCAAAAATCAATTGGCTAAATAATATGCATTGAGTTGTAGGCATAAAACTAAAAATATTCTAGAAAAAAGTCTGCATGGTAAATTAACCCATAAATTTATTTTTCATGTGCCAGGATCTATCATTACACAGTTCAATATCATCTAACTTAGAGGTGAATTAATACCTGGTTGTTGTTTTGGAGGTTCAGGAGCTGATTTGAAAAAAATAAAAAGAATACTGATTTTAATCCTGATTAAAACCAAGTTCTCTTGAAGAACCTTTTCTTTCTCGAGGAAAAAACTCCTTTTAGCCTATACAAATTCATGTTGTAAGGACTTTAGAAAGGGACTATTGCTTCAGGCAACAGCCATCCAACATCCATCTAAGTCATCCAAGGCATAAATTACGTAGGGCCATATTTCTGTTTTTTGAATGTAATGGAGAATTTAATAATGTTTTGTTTCACATATCAGAAGAACTTTGTAACTAGTGGGATAAAGTCCTTCTAAAGTTGTCTTTCATGGGAGAGCTGTTCATCTTTGTGCTAAGTGTACAAACATTACTGGGAAAATACCAGTTTCTACAAGAAAAGATTGTTTCTGTCAGAGCTGTAGCTCCTGTTGCAATGATAATTTGATAACTATATCAAATAATTGTTATTTATGTGGAACAAAACAGGATTTACAAATAACCACACCTGGTGTAATTCTGAGTCCAGGAGGTGGACTTTGCGCTTTGTGGTTCTCTTCCAACTCAGGATATTCTATGATTCTCTACTCTATAATGTTGTATTTGAGGGTACTTGGACAGATTGTGAGGTTTCCATCCTAAAAAACACCCCAAAGCCAACTGGATATGGCCTTGAGAAGTCAGGTCCAGTCTGAAACAGTTTTAACACTTCATAGACTGTCAGGTTTTTTTTTTTTTTTTTTGTCTCTCTCCCCTCAGCCTTGCTCAAGAGCTGATTTTAACAATGCTGACAGCATTCTGCATTACTGTAGAACATATAGAAGGCATGATGTGAAGAACTGTGGAGGCATTTCACAGTATATACATTCTTTTTATAGGTGAATACTCCATTTAAATGTTCAGTTGAGCAAAATTTAGGTAGTAATTAAAAGTGTTTAACCCACATAAAAAATTTTATGTAGGTTATGCAATTAATTTTATTACAGAAATTGCATTTAACTTAAGAACTGATGACCTTATCTTAATGCAGTAATGTATTTTTCATTAAAATGAAACATCCTGTTAGCCAGGCAATAACCAGCCAGAAAGGAAGAGATGGAAAAGGTCCACAATATACCATGTACAACATCTGTCTAAAACAAAAAAAATTGCCAGTAATGCAGCATTTTTCAATTTATAACTGTGTCATATTGGAAAGTTTAAACTGTAATTAAATGGATGGGAACTACTAATACACTGTCATTTTACAACTTGGATGGCTTCTACTGCTGAGCTGTCCTACTTCCTTCAGTAAATTACAGCTGTTGCTTGGTCTTTTATGCAGGCTTTCACACATGGGATGTATTAATCATTGAGGAAGATTATTGAATGCATTTCCAGACACAGGAACTGCCAATATTTCTTCTGTCAAATGCACCTTCCACCTGTTTGCTGCAATGCTCTATGCATTTTTAGGGGTTTCTTGTCTTTGTTGTATGCTGATAACAACATAGATCTTGCAGATGAAGTTTTCTAGATGACTTAAGATGATAACTCTGAGAGAGTGAATATATTAACATCATTGCTTTTGCTGTCATGAGATGGTTTTCTCAGTACAGCATATTATTACAAGTGTTTGGTATTAGCAGCAAACAATATTTTTAGCAATGTTATACTGCAAGGAAGAGGGGATTTTTATATGTAACAGGTGAATAATCATGGATTGCCTACATAATTTCACTCCAGACTGTGTACTTGCAGGTAGTGAACAAACCTACCACCTAGGGGGGTGCTGATGGAGTTTGGACTACTTTTCCTCTCTTCAGGTTATTAAACTACTTTGGATGGCAGGCAAAAGTATTTAATTTCACCTTTTTTTAACCATGCTTCTAGATGCCAATATTTTGAAAACAGGTCGCTTGGGTGGAGCATGTTGTTTAAAAAACCCCAACTTCCTAAGGCTTGTTTGTGCTGTCATTATTGAAAAAATGTTGTTTTGGATCAGCTGGAGATTCTTACTAATATCAACATATTGATGGATTTGGTTCTGCAACCTTTTCCATCAAACAAAAATCAAGAATGAAGAAAAAAGCCCACCAAGCAAACAAGAAGATATTAAAAGTAGAGGTTCAAACCATGAAACAATTCTTTCTCTGGTTTTGAGTAAAAAACCAATTTATTGCTTTGGGAGAAAGAAATTCTCAGTTGGCTAATTTTAGGTATTAGGTCTGTTTTACAATTGGCTTCAGTAGAGAAAGTTCCCAAGGAAAGTGATGTGTACAGCAATAGTCTTCTTACTTTATTAGATGGCTTGGTAGGTTTTATGGCTTATGTTTAGCTGCTAATAGTGTTCATTCTTCCTTGAAGTGGTAAGAGAGACATCATCTGTAAATCTTTTTCTTCTTGAGCAGGATCAAATACTGTAATTGTAGAAAACTGAAAGAAAAAAGAAATGTACTCATTTTGTTCAGTAGGGAAAATACCTTCTGCTTGCTTATATTTACAATTGTGTAAATGATCAGTGGGCTAATTGTCCTGGCACAGCAGTTACAGTCCTTGAATAGAAAAAATCATTGACTTGAGATAAGATTTCTTGAATTTCAATGGATTTTACCTTCATTTAGTTTTTTGTTTGGTTTTGGGACGGTTTGTTTTGTTTTTATTGCTGTGGGTTTGGGGGTGGTTTTTTGTTGTGTTTTGGTGGGTTCTTGTTTGGGTTTTTTTGGCTTTTTTTCCCTGTGTGGTGGTGGTACGAGCATGTCTGTTTGTTTTACTTTAGTCAGTGAGTATTGTCAGGACAGTAAAAAGAGTACACTGAGATAATCATTTAATGAGTGATTTTTTGAGGCAGGAAGGCACCCCTGGAGATTGTATAATCTAACCTCCTGCTCAGGGCTATGTCTCACTGGGCTTTGAGTATCTCCAGAGGTGGAAGCTCCTCAACTTCTCTAGGACCCCTCTACCAGTGTCTGACCACTTTTGCGGGAGGAAGGGGTTTTCTTGTGTTGAGGTGAAATTGTTTCTATTTTAGTTAATTTCCATCTCCTGTTTTCCTGTCACTGGGGACCACTGAGAGGAACCTGGCTGCCTCTCCTTTGCTTCCTCCATCTGTTATTGACATACATGGATCAGATCCTCTGCATTTCCCATTTGTATGGTTCCTGTCAGCATATTTCTCCAGCCTGTTGAGTCCTTCTGGATGGCAGCACAACCCTCTGGTGAATCAGCCACTTCCCCAGTGCCGTGTTATCTGCACAAATGTCATGCTTTGTGTGTAAAGATGAAACTTTTGTCACTATTGCAGAAATCATGAATACAGGCAACCCTGAGGCTGAGACAGCTGACTGCTGCTGAGCTCTTGATTTTTAGAATAGCTGGATGCCAGTTATAAATCGTTTTTGCCTTTTTTTTCCACTGAACATTTTGCCATAAAACTAAATATAGTCTTATGGTCATTGCCTAAGTTTTTTTGATGATTATTTGATGATGTCTTATAGAGAATGAAACAGATTGTGTTAGCTATTGTGTTTGTTGTAACTGATGATCCATTGCCCATGTTAACACTCCTAAATCTGATTTTATTTCACTTTGATATTTGTTATTGTTAGTGGTATTGTAGATAGGTTTTATTTCAATATTAATTTTAACAGTAATTACAGCATATATGAATAACAAGTAAGTTATTCTTCCAGTTTCTGCAGTAGTTGAAATCCTACCAGTGCTAAGAAGTTAGTGGATTACCTTCAAGGATGCTAATTTTTCTTGGGTGGAAAGGTGGACTGGAACCTAGACAAACTTGAAACTTTTGTTAACTTTTGCACTATCCAATAAATGTAACCGGGCTTCAGTGAAATGGACACACTCAGTAAATACAGGGATAACTATTATTAGTGCCTAATTGAGTCCTTCCAGTGCCTGAAGGGAGAAAAAGATTTTTTGCTGGGAGGGTGGTGAGGATGCTGGAATATATTCCCAGAGAATCTGTGCTTGTCTCATCCCTGGAAGTGTTCAAGGCTGGGTTGGATTGGGCTCTGAGCAACCTAGTCCAGTGGAAGGTGTTCCTGTCCATGGCACTGGGCTTGTAATTGGATGATATTTAAGGTCCTTTCCAAACCAGACCATTCTGTAATCCTATAATTGAAGTTTTAAATGTTGTTATTTCTACCTCATTGTGAGGGAGAAAATGAAACGGCAAGTTGAAACAATTTTATTTATTATATTCAGTCTTCTCTTTAAAAATATTGCTGTGGTTCCAAAATCTTTTACTGCTTGCTCCTCCACCTGCAAGTGGCACATATGTGCCAGTGGTGTTCCTGAAAGTACAGAATGATAACTTGAGAGGGTTAATCAGGGTATGCAAGGTTTCTTACTCATACACACTTCAGGCAGGACTGCAAAATTAAGCAGAGCCTGAAGCTATCTTCTTGTCTCTTACGGATATGTTGCTGAAGGTGCTTCAGCTATAAAAACCTGTCAAGCAAGGAGGAGTCTGTTCAGATCTGTGTGTGGAAGCGATCTACTGGTTCACATGGATGCTGACAAAGGGGAGCAAATGGGTAAAAACCTTGGTGGTATAGGAGGTTTCTTGTGAGACAGAGAAAAGGGTATGTAAGGCTCTAGGGTGTTGCAGAGGGATGGGTTACTTTAGGTGTGGCCCCAGAGGCTCCTTACCAGCTTCCTGGGCTGTGACTTGGTGTTTGACTTCCTCAGCACTCAAAACGTGAGAGATGCCTTAGCAAGAGGTGCTTGATAATTGGGGTGGATTTATATTGGCAAGGAGTCTGCATAGGTGTCCCACACTGCTCCTGCTGCCAGCTGGGAGAGAGGGAGGAGCTGAGGGAATCGGAGTTTCTCCTCTTGGGTGCAGGAGAGCTTTTATCTTCTCATGGAGATCCAGTAATGTGGTATGTGAATACTTTAAGGCCCCTGCAGGACAAAGCCAAGGAACTTATTTAGAGGCCTGATCTCTTTATCCTAGGAGGAGTCCAAAACCTTCTCACCAGGGCTTTCCTCAGGGCCCATGTGATTGCTCACAAGAATTGGGAGTTGTCTGAAACATCTTTTTAGCCATCGCTAGCTAAGCACATGCTTCCATTTTTTTTGCCTTGGAGCAAAGACCAACAACTGTCAGAAGGGGTTTAACCTGGCATGTGTGACTTTGCATTAAAGTGGACTAAAGCACTCATGCTGTAAAGGGCAGGTGAGATATAGATGAGGAAACTTTTTTTTCAGTGTTTCTTGCAGTCCCTCTGCACATCTCTCATTGCAAACACAGCTGGCATGAGCACGTGCAAAACCACCACTTTGGCTCACCTGCCTGGCACAGTAAGGGGAACCTCAAGTGCAGAGGTCAGCAAGTTAAATGTGGGCAGGAGATTCATCCCTCTGGAAAAAAAGCCAGTCCTTTCCAAACCAGACCATTCTGTAAATTTTAAACTGGGCTTAGAAGCACAGCCACTCTTAGCAGTCAGAGCCTGGCAGCAGAGCAAACACCTGGTTTAGCGTGGCCAGATGTTGTTTTTTGGGGATCCTGGCCCGGGACAGACTGATAGACTAGTGAGGTGACAGGTTTTTCACATGATTGCTATGGGATATGTAAATAGTATCTTATCCACTTTTGTGAAAACACAAATGCAAAAAAATAAACCATGGGGAAGAGAACAAAAGGTGTGTACTGCTTGTTAATTAAGACTGATGATACTAACAGAATATTAATGAGTCTGTGATAAGAGAACGGTTCATCTGAAATGTTAATGTGAAGCAAGGCTTGATCGAAGTTACTAAATATAAACTCTTTACTTGATTAATCACTTTTTATTGTGGTATATTTTTGGATTGTATTTAGCAACTACCTCTGAAAAAGTAGTTGTGGTGGGAATCAGATTAATAATTGGAAGGCAGGTGATACAACAGAGATTATGCATGAATGGCTGCTCATGTTTTTGCTTTGCTGTGGAGAAACAGGAATGTAAATTTAAGCTGTTGCAGTCAGTCTAGGCAATGCAGTCTGTGAGACTCTAGCTATAGAGGGAGCCTGTACTCCATCTAGGGAAACATGCCCTGGTGTGCACTGAACTGAGAAGAAATATAGGTACTTCTTCTGGCATGACAACCTGAACCCCCTGGGTGACATCCAAACTTGTGTAATTGCAAGACCTAGATGACATTAATCACTCAACCACAAATTGAGTTTCAAGCTAAAGAAGTATGTCTGTCTTCCAGCAAATACACTGTTCTTGAATACGTAATAATTTCAAATGTTTGCTGGGACTGGGGAGAAAAGGTGAGCTCAATGTAGAAAGAATATAGTGAAAATAAAAGCTTGCCTGACCATTTCTGTGTTTTTACTTTAGTGAATAACCCATTTTTTATGGTTCTAAAAATAATTTTATTTTTCCTTTGAAACAGTGCAGTTCTATTAATGCTGTTCATGTTTATATGCCTAAAAAAATACCACAATTGATCCTCCTATAGTAAAAAGAGCCTGATTTTTAATATTTTGCTGCAATTTAAATATTAAAGTCCATAGCAATAATACCCAACAAGCCATATGCAGTATGAAAGGGGAATTTTATCGGTTTGCTGTTTGGGTTACATATAAAGAGATTTCTTTTAAAAAATGAGCAGCAGCCTTCTTGTACAACTGCCTGCCTCAGTCTGTGGTGATATAACTGGAGGTAATTAGGAGGTGTGCATGAGGAACAGCATGTAAAATCTTTAAATAGATGCTCATCTTAGAGGATTCAGCACTCTGTTAGAGATATTCAGGAGAGGTGCTTTGACTTCTAAGATTTTTTTTATAACATTTTGGTGAAGGGGTAAGGAACATGCTAAACTGTTCTGAGAGTAGGGCAAGCTTGCCAGTCTCCCCTGAAAGACAGCAGGCTCTTCCAGATGAGCTGACTTTTTTATCCTACAGATTGTGTCAATATTCATTATATTTTTTCAGCTCTGCAGTTAAATACAGGAAAGTGAAGGCTTACTAGTGTTAGAATTGTTGAGAACAAATTGGAGAGAGAAATGTTAGACTTTTAGGTTTTAAACAAACTCTTAAGGACAGAATTTCCTGATTAAATGTACTGATTGTTTTCATAATTTCTTTATGATTTTTTTTGATAAAAATTTGATATTCCTATTTCCTTGAAAGATACTAAGATTCATTGGTGACAAATTAATAAAGCATGGAGCTACATTTCATTGATGCCTGTAGAGTAGCATTCTGAGATTGTGCAGGGTTCTGTCAACTTCACTCTGAAACTGTTCAAATTGAAGTATTGTGAGTACCCATGAGATTATATCTTTCCAATTGGCAGCATTGATTAAATTTCTTAACTTTCACTTTTCATTTAAGTGGTATATTTCATTAAGCATCTCAAGGAGATTTTCAGACTCTGGTTTTGGATGGGCATTGGCATAATTTGATTATAGGAACTTATCGGAGACCTTGTTTTATTATTTTTCAGCCAACTATCTGTCATGATGGTCTTTCCTTTTCTTTTTAACTTCCTGAAATGGTTGTTACGAAAGGTACACCAGTCTGCTTCTTAAGCAAAATATTTATCAAACCGTATTTTTATATGATACAGCCTGCATATATTGTAGTTCTTCGCACACTCATCTCTCTTTATTCAAAAAATTATTTTCCAATTGGAATTTCATTTTGTATAAATGTCAGGGAAAGAACAGTTTAGTGAATGTGGGATCTGTTGGCTTTGCAAGGTAGTTTTGGTCTCTTGTGAAGGTTCATGCGACATTTTAGGATTCTGCAAAACCCAAGTAAAAATATTTTCTCTAGGGTTAACAGAAAGTTTAAGCCCCAGGCATTCGGAGGATAGAGCTGTTGGCAGATACAGCTAAAGAGGAACTTTAGTTAGGTAGAAAGTGTGGAAACAAATGAAATGTTGTAGTCCCTTGATAAAACATTGTTAGCCCTGTGCTTAGCCCCTAATTAAAATCTTATCTGGTAGGTGTAGAGTTTGCAGAAGAGTATAGAGAAAGCTGCATTGCCATCTATGGGAGAGGTGTTTTGAGTAGACATTCGGAAGACAGTAGAGGACGTACTCTGGAACACGTTAATTTAAATGTATTGTTTCTGCTGAAAAGAGGAGTGGGATTATAATCAGCGTGCCTGTTCAACACAAAATTTAAATTACAGGTGGTGTTACGTGCTGATTCAGGTCCGTATATTAAAATAATTTGTGGGAGGAACTGACTCTTTGAATGCTCTTTTCAAAAGACATCCCAACTTCTTGACATTGTTATAGCTCAAATGGTAATTAAAGGAAGACTTGAAGCAGGAAAGAAAATGTGCAGTGCATTTTTGTTCTCTTGCTGGTACACATGTAAATCTCATTTACACCTCTGCAAGTTACTGAGTACAATCTTCCGCTAGTAAGGCATGGGGTGTGTGATCTTGCAGGTTCTTTTCAGACCAAAGGATTTACCTGATAAAAATCACTTTGTGCCTAAAGAAAATCAAACAGAATTAATTACACGTCAGTTATGTAGGGCTGCATCATTTTTCTATGCAAGTTCTTGACAGGATTTTTACTGGAGAGGAACAAGTTTTAACTGCTTATTTTTTCCATCAAAAATCTAATATTCATAATGGATTAAATGCTCATCAGTTAGAGGGATCACTTAGGCTAGTTGATGACTTCTTACTGTCATTCACTTTGCGGACTGCCATTCTAAGTATGAAAAGAGAAGAAAGAAACCTTCTGTTGAAGGTTATTTTTACAGTTCAATCTACAGTGGGGGTAAGGAGAATGACAAATTAAGATATAAAATGTCCCTGGAAGGTGAAATTACTAAAATATCCGTGCATTAGTCAACCCTTCTGTGAGATTTCTTAACAGTCTAAGGAGTAGAAAGGTCTTTCTAGAGAGAGAGCAGTGAAATTGATGTTTTATGTGTGCCGCTTTACTGGCTCTTTGTTTAGCTGGAATAAATCTGTATGAAATGGCATCATTTAAAGGACTACATAATCTGTGGGAGTTGATGATGAATTTTTAATTTGAGAAAGACTGGCTTTTTACAAAATAAGCCTCATGATCTAAGATGTAATGACTACAAATTGCTGTTTTAAATGCCAAGGCTGTGGCTTCATTATTTTTTGCACATTAAATAATGATTTTAATAAAAGTCTAGAGTTCATGTTCTCTTCTGAAAGCTATTACCTCTCAGCTGTGGGCATATACCTCTTTGTCTAGAGGGCAAAGTGAGCAACATCTCATATTTTTCTTAGGCTCTATATGAAAGCATTAATTTCCTTCTGATGCTTTGATGGAACTCCAGTGCTGTGGGGCAAGTTAAAGCAAAATGATCACGTTTTCACTCATAATCAATATAGCTGTATGACAGTGGGCATCTATTTTTCATTTCAGTAAAGCTGAATGATGTGTAGATTTTGTACAAAAGGCTCCTTTTGAAAAGCAGGGATGGAAATAGCATTTTTAGCAGGAGGCTGAGTCACTTGTTTATATTTGCAGTTGCCTCCCAGCAAAGAAAGATCATGATGGGTTTCACCATGAACATTTTCGCTTTTCATTTACCTGTCGCATTTGAATAAATCAGATACTTGCCATTTTACTGAAGGAAAGCAAACAACCAGCTATTGATTTCCTAAGATTTTGGTGGAATTATTTTTTCCATTTGAGTATCTCTGTGATCTTGGACTCTTTATGTCAGAGTGCTGGAAGCAAAAACTGCTGAAGATCCTTGTTCATTATTGAGAGGAGAATGATGGAAGCAAAGAAGAGCATTGGTTTGCAAGACAGAACTTGAAGTTAAAGTATCTGTTTTTGTGATTCTCAAGCTTTTTAAGTGCCCAGACATGGAAGACTGAGTATTTGCATATCATTATAAAAAGTTTGTGTAGGACTGTCTCCTCTGGGAGGGATTCCACACTGGAGCAGGGAAAGAGTACGAGAAGAAGGAGCAGCAGAGAGGTGTGATGAACTGACCACAGCCCCTCTGTCCTCCTGTGCCTCTGGGAGGAGGAGGCAGAGAAAATTGTGAGTGAAACTGAGTTTAGGAAGGAGGGCTGGGATGAAAAGGAGTTCTTAAGATTTGATTTTATTTGTTATTACCCTACATTGGTAATAAATTTGCATAATTTTTTTCCAAGTTGACTTTGTTTTGCCTGTAATAGTGACTGGAGAAGGAGCCTTTTGTTATGTTTTTTTCTCCCCTTTCCAGCTGAGGATGGGAGTGAAAGAGTGACTTTGGTAGGCACCTGCATCCACCACAAGAGTTGAGTATTATGTTTGAAAAATACAAACTTAAAAACTGTCAAGATTTTCTGTGCCTCAGCCCAAATCACTAAAATCATTAATATGTAGTAGATTTTTCTTGTTATCAAGTGGTCAAGATTCAGAATATGTTAATATAGTATATTTCATCTTTCAAGAGGACAAATAGAGGAACTTTTAAAAGTCTTTCTTAGGCCCTGCTGAAGTCACATTTTTAGCCTAATAAATGTCAAAATACTTTAGTAGAAGATAATTTTTTGTTTTATATTTCAGTAAAGAGTTATAAATGGAAAATATTGACCTCAGAAGTCAAATAACAGCAGGTGTCAGAAATCATGTAATTATAAACTGCTGATGAGAACATTGTGAATGCATTATGGAAGATTAACTTTCCTTTAAAAATTCTATTTCTGGCAAGAAAGTAGCAGTGCAAAAACTCTAAGAATTCTTAATTCTTCTCAGTGTTGGTGTATAAGATAATTCTAAATTACAGTAAGTTTGGGGGCAGGGACATGGAAAAGAAACCTTGTTCATAGGCAGAAAAATTTTGGCATTCTGGGAAAAGCTAGCTGTGTAGAATGAGTCCTTTCAACAATGGGGGCACGTGAGCAATCTAGCTTATATGAAAGGATAGGCTTGTAACTATTTTAAGGATGAAGGAGTCACGCATTAAGAAGATGCAGAAAGTCATGTATAAAGAAGAACAAAGGATAGTAAACAACTTCAGAAATGTGGGAATCGGAAGAAAGCCAGAAAAAATATGTATAATTTTACTGTGTATGTAAGAAGAATTAACCAATAGGGACTACGAGGCTAACACGTGCTTTTAGGGGCAACCAATTGTAAAGTAGCATGAAATGCATGATTAAGGATAAGGATTGTATAAAGGAAACTGGATAATTTATTAAAATAGCTTACTTCAATCATATTGATCATAGAGTAATGTCCCTTTTTCTTTTTACAGGTTGGTGCCCAGTATAACTATAGCTTTGACCTTTGTATAATTTGCATCAGCTAGCCAACTCTATCTCACATGATAAAGCAGGCATCAACAGCCCCTTCTTGATCCATGATATGTAATTGTGGGCTTTAATTTCCCTTGTAACTTGGTTGATACCTGTTGCAGAGCTGGAGTTATAGATTGTCCTGTGCACACCACAGCTGATCATTCTCAAAACAAAGCATGTGGGATATTTTTGTGAATATAAATGTAAATTTTCAATTCGTAAATGTAAAATGTAACTTTACAATGCCTTGTAAATGTGAAATTTCATCATTGCATATATTCATGTGGCTGGGAGGAGACCAGACAAACTGAGACAGACCTGACAGGCACAGAGATGTACATTGCTTTGCTGAGGGACAGGCAGATGTTTTCACATGGACAAGTGGTGTTTGTAAATTCTGCCCCTTCAGAATGCTTCCACCTGTCTACACAGCGTGACCCTCCTGCTACCAGCACTCTGTGTCAGCCAGTTAGCTCTTCTTTTGGCCTCTCTTTTTGCCAAAATAATGAGGCCAAAGAGGTCTTAAAAACTTTTTCCTGTCAGATTATTGATGGTTTTCTAGCCTATGTTGTGACAGGCTCTTCGTTTGTTTGCTTCATGTAACTAGTAAAGGAACAATGTAACAAGCTTTCAGCCTCATCAGGCAGGACAGATTAGGCACTCTCAGATTTAAAAATGAATAGATGAAAAAAATCTAGACATAAGGATGTGGAAGTATTTCTTTTTTCTTTTAGTCTGCAGCTTTTGGAGGTTTAGCACCCTTAGAAAATGCAGGTGACTGCTGATTTGTCATCCTGAAGACACAATTTTTCATCAGATACCATCTGCAAGTATGGCTAAACCTTTCAACCTGTGTCAGACACAATTATCTTGCTACTTACAACTTGAAAAAATGTGAGACCATTCAGTCATTAAAGGTTGACTTCCATGTTCTCATTTACATTAATATTGTCAGTAGTTTCTTAAATTAAGGAGCCAAAGACAGTGCCAGCCAGAAGGGAAGGAACTAAAACATTGCACACCAGATTCTCTGGTAATTTGCCTTTTTTGGGGTTTTTTGCAAGTAACAGACAAAGTGTCCAGTCTGGTGTTCTCTAGAATCCAGCTTGTAACAAAGAAAGTTCTTTCCTGGTTGTTTTGGGTGTTTTCCCCCTTTAGAATTCATAAATTTGTTGCATTGAGAGAGCTGCTCTAACCAAGAAAAGACTGGACATCATGGGAGCAAATCTAGGTCAGTGAGAGGCTGATACCAAGGCATGTCTTGAGCAGTCATGTACAGAACCATCAGAGTTGAGATGCTTTGGGTATGCAAAAGCAGAGTTATCCATAGGGAATCAGTGGGAAACAGCCCTTGTTCTGTGAGCTGGGGGCTGCCTTTGCTCTGCGCCGTTGCTGAAAGGCAAATTTTTCCTTGTCAGATGGCTTTACCCCTGTTGTACAGAACTCTTTGCCTTCAAACAGCCAGCATGAGAGGGAAGCCAGTGTTATCTGTCTGGGGCTAGGAGAGGAAAAAGGCCTTTGGTCAGTTATGATCCTGCTCTTCCATCACAAGGGAGCAGATGCATTAAATATTGCCAGCGTTTGGTTCATTTGGTTCCCCCAGTCACAAACCTGCAGTTCTGGTCCAGCTGGACTGTGCTGCTAATCTTTTTACACAGGTGGAAAAATAAAATCACAATTAAGTCTGCTGGCTCAATTTTGTGGAATAATTGTATTTCTTGTTTACATTTTTTCACACTAGTCATGATTTGAAGCAGCTTTTTGGATTTATTTGAGCTTTTAACTTTTAGAGAGATTACAGAGCTCCTCCCTTGTCCTGTGTTTGGGTCTCCTCACACTTTCTCTAGATCTCTGCTCCTTATTTCCAGTAGCACAGTTGTGTTGCCCCTATTGTGCCCCAGTCCAGTTCCTTTGGACTGGTAACACCCTCATACCTGGGACTCGTATCCTACCTTTATCCTTGACTTGTGGATGTTTCCTTACAACAGTAAATCACACTTCAGAAGTTTTATCCACTGCTACCCACAAATCACTCCGTGTTCTGCAGTGTGTTATTACTGAATCTATAAATAAGGGAATAAATCATTGGTTTCTGACTGGCAAAGAATATGCCACCACATATGAAAATACATCAATTTTTAATTCATTTCTGAAGGTGACCCAGAAGCAAATGATCACCATGCAAGTAAAATAGAAATACACATATAATACAGTTCCCTGATGAAAAATTATGTTTTAAAAGCATCTGCAGGATTTATGATTTCATATTTATAATTTGCATATGCTCCATATTTGTTTGGGATTTAATATGCTGTAATTTCATAGCCATGTAAATAAATTCAGTGGGAACTGCTGCCATCTCCTGGTCGATAGTTAAAACAAATTCCGGGCTCGAAAATGCAAGCTGGTATTGCAGTGAGATTTTCAAAGTCTTCCCTGCTGAAGCTGAGCTTAAAATTCCCAAACACTTCAACTTGCAATATAGAACCCTAGATATTTGAGAAGGTGGCATTTTTGGTGAGATTGAGTTTAACATGAAAGAGTTTCTCTGTTATTATTTTTTTAGTAGGACAAACTTCAATAGAAACATTACGGTAGGTACTTTCCCTTTTAATATATGCACTTGTAGATTTTGAAATTTAATTTTCTATTTGTAAAAAAATAATAATTTGAAATTGCAAATATGAAGGCCATCTAATGCCTTATAGGACCTTTCTCAAGTGAGTTTACCATCTCTAGTAATTTTTTTCCTTCTTCCAACCAATGAACTTATTCCCTTCTTTTCTTTCAATCAACAATTGCACTTAAAGAAAAGTCAGCATGGTAAGATCTGTCAAGTTGGAGTATGAGCTTGTTGAGCTTCCTTGTTAATCTGTTCATGTTCCTTTTTTTTTTTTAATAAAGAGACTTTTGGCCTCATAGTGAATTTTACCACTGTGAATAAATGTCACAAAAAGCTACTTCTTAGCTCTGTGATTTCAAGTGTGCTTAAAACATGTCAGAACTCAGAAAATTTGTATGAAACAGGTAACTTTGTAGCTTTTACTCAAAGTCTGTAGTGGTACAACACTATGTAAAAATAAGACATTCTCCCTCATTTTGTCTTTTCAGTAGATTTATCTCATTTTGAATACAGAATGTTGGAGCACCTCATAAAATAATTAAGTCACAATTGTAACGCTAATTTTTTTTTATACATAGCCTCTTTTAAGCTGTGCTCTAAGATGGTGGATGTAAGCAGGATCTCAGTACTAGCACTGCTATCAACCTTTGATTTCTTGTTCCTGTGAACTTTAACAAGTTCATTTTTCACATGTATTGTTGCAGTGTTATTTAGTGTCTTCCTGTGCAGCATAGTTAGGTGGACAAATTTTTTAATGTTAAGTGTTTTATTGGCTCATGCACGAAGCGAGAGGAGAAAACCTTGAAATTTTGTCTTTGTAGTGCCATTTTCAAAATCAGGAGTCATAGAGTTACATTCTGTTACAGGTTTATGTAAAAAAGGCTATATATTCAGTTCTGTTTGGTCACTCTGAAACACCTGAAAGAGTCTGGGCACAGAGAGAAGTGACCAAAGGAAATGCAAATCCTTTGTAATGCTTAGTTGCTTTTCTTGATGCTGATGCAAAGGCACCCAATGTAACCAACCTTTGTGATTCTATCTCATACAAAAGCTGAACTGGGCAGACAGCCACTAACTTCATTGTTTTATCCTCTTACATGTAGATATCTCACTGTGAAAATAGCTGATAATATAAATAGTAGGGAGAAAAGGAAAAGTAAGCTTATCCAAAGAAGTGAGTAGAAAAAGGAAAGATGGTAAAAATCCATTCCATGTGAGCCTGATTAAATGCAGAACTGAACTTAATCTCATTGAGGCTTTCTGTGCTTTATAATTATATTGTTGCCACAGACAGAAGACCACATCATTGTTTTAAAACTCATCTGAGTTTGAGAAGTAGAAGCAAAATAAAAAGGTTGAAAGTGTAGTCTATAGAGTGAATTAGGACAGAGTGGCTTTGTGGTGTTTTGACCTTAACCTCACTGAAAAACTATGAATTATTTCTGTGGTGACAGGAGAGGATTTGAGGAATAACTAAAAGAAGACTATAACAGGAATTTTCCACTAACACAGATCTGTCTTTCTCCAGACAAGTTAAGACAAATCAGTGTGTTGCTCAATAAATGCATAATTTATGAGGATATTGATGTAAACAGCTTAAGGAAAAACATGAGGAATTAGAATTGCCTCAGAGTTTAGAGGATCAGCACCAGTGCCAACCTGACTATCTCAGCTTACTCGTGTGAGTTTTCTATCTCTTGATGCAACAAATTAGACTTGATGATCTTAGAGGTCTTTTTTAAACTCAATGATTCTGTGATTCGACAACTTTTCCTTGGAGAGGTGTTTTGATCACTTAAAGATACAGAAGATTTCATTGTGTTTTTGTGAGGATCAAGATGATGGCAACAAGGTCAACTGTGGAAAAAAATCTGTGAAATTAATCTATTCTAAGTAGTGTCATTTAGTTGTGAAATCAGAATTTATTCTTTCATCATTCATCATCTTTTTGTAGTGCTGCTGTACTGCCAAACACAACTTTTTTTTTTTTTTTCCTGCAGAGGTTGATTGCATTTCCTTGCTTGTGAGGTAGTTTATTCTTACATACAACGTGCTTTGTGAAGATCTCGACATCCTTTCCATTCCCAGCCTTTTAGGAGAGTCAGTCTGCCAGAGTGCCCCGTTGTAGTTGGTGTGCAAGAACATAAGTTGCTGTGGCAGGACACCTGCAATGGGATATTCTGCCTGGGCCAGCACATCTGACACAGAAATAAATCATTTGGCTGCAACAAAACCAGGCTCAGAAGCAGCAGATCTGCATCAGTGTGAGGCTGTAGAGGAATAAGTGGCCTCAGGTTTGGGCCCTAGTGTGGAGCTGCTGTGCCACACTGCCACTGCACTGCTGCAAACTGGATAAGCCACCTCTGCACTGCAGTTTAAGGATCTGATCATTGTAACCCAAAGACATTTTAACACCATAAAGCAAGCAGAGGAATTGCTGACCCCAACTGATTGATTATATATAGTGGAATACAGCACTTGTAGCTGCTGTGATGCTGCAAGGTTAAGTGTCTTTGTTGAGTATACGTAACTTTTGAATTTAATGTTGTAGTAACAAAACTTTTAATTATTTCTTTTAGATAAAGATTTTAATTAAACACATCTAAACATGAGTTCTTGGCTCTACTGGGTATCTTAAAGAATCTTTTCTGACACAAAACTCGCTTTTCTCCAAAGAACTGCCCCTGCACTGGAATGTGCAGCAGATGAAGGAAATAATTGTTTAATCAAATATACAGCTAAAGCTTCTGGTGCCCAAACCCCCCAAACAATCTGTACTTGAGGAGCTAATTGTATTTACATTCTACAAACAGATCAGATTTGTTAGAAATGAAATTATCAAAAAGCTTAGAGGTAAGTGGGTAAATTGTTTCATTCCACTGGAGAGAAATACTGTAAACTTGAAGGAATTTCAGATATTTGTGACAAGTCTGGCTTTAGCCCATGGTTTTTAATGCTCTTTTCAGTAACACTTGAAGACATCTTGTATGATTGGAGTCTTGCATTTGCACACCCTGTGGTGGTATGCATAATTGACTAATGATGTCTGTAATTTGCTTGTGTGATTAATTCATTTGAAGCTATAAATATTCTATATTAAATTATGCAGAAAGTTAGCAAGTTTTAAACTGATTTGTTGAAATGAAAAATAATTTCTGTATTTCTTCTTTGATTGCTAACCAAACCAAGAAATAGAATAAAACAAATAGTAGTTTAATGACAAAAAAAAAAAAAAAATTATAACATTAGTCAATATAAGTACACAGTTCTCCTGTAATATAATAGAAGGAGGAAGTTTACTTGCACTGATGGTTTTTTAAAAACTAATTCTCTTAGTATTTTTATAAAATCATCCCATTAGCTTATGTTTAAATCTTTGGGGAACCCAGAATGGAACAAGCCTTGTAGAATTTGTATTGGGTGTTTTCATGAGTTCCGGATGAAACTTTTTCTCTTACATGAAATCAAATATTTTCTCTTTCTCAGAATGAAAAAGAGAACAACCTGAAAGACATTACTGAAAGGCTCAGAATTTTTGAAAGAAAAATCTCCATAGTTAATATAATGGACTAATGCATTTTTTTCTTCTCTGGTTTTATTTTGAGCTTACCAAAGCAGCCTACTGGCATGTAGAAGCAACAGTTTAATAGAATGACTTTATTCCACATATCTTCAGTAATTGTAGGACACACTGCCTCATCTAGAAGAACCTATAAATATTCTGGGCAACTTGGGGGGAGGAATGAAAAAGAAAATAATTATTTATATGTTTCTCTTTGTTCTTTAAACAAATAAAGAGTTGAGAAGACAAATTCTGTTGTGACAGCTTTGAAGAGATGCTGAGATTAATGAACTAATCTCAGGAAGGAAAATGTGGCCTGATTAAATCTTAAATATTTTCCTGTCGTTCCTCACTGTGTGTTCAGTCACACAGTGTATCACCCTTGAAATGCATTAAGACAGGGCCATTGATACTTGTGGTGGATTTTCTCCAGGAAATTTTAGACTGTTTCTACGAAAGTGAATTGGCTGAGAATTATTAGTAGTTTGTATCACTGGCATTGTTTCCATGCAGAGGTGTATGCAGAACATGGTCAGGACTCAAGATTATTCTCTTGTGGTTCAGTTCCTCTTAAAAAACCCTTTGAGACATCCATGGTGTTAGAGTGAGTTATCAATAAGAGTGAGATTTTTCACTCAATGCTATAGCCTAATCTTTCATTAGCTAGAATGGTATTCTAATACCTGGTATCTACTGCTTTGAGTCTCCTGAGGGACAAAAAGATGTGAAAGCAGTACTGAAGCTGAGAGTACTGACGTTTAGAGTGGCAGTTCCTAGGGACCTTGTGTGTCTTTGAAGAGAAAACATTACCTTGCCCATGGCTTTGGAAAGGCTGCAGTGACCAAACCCTAAAGATCCTGGGGCTGGCTCCCAACAGGATTGCACTGTGTCAGTGCTGAGGACTTCAGGCCAGCACCTGGAGGACTGAGAGTCATTGGATGAGGCTGGCAGTAAAATCAGGAGTAAGCAGATGAGCTACTTCTGATATCTGAAAGGAAAAGAGATCAAGAGCAACAATATAGGTGTGGGCTCTCTTCCATCTGCTTGTAGCTTCCACATTTCAAACAAAACAAAGTGGTCTTGAAGACATCTTTGAACTAAGTGAACCATTGCGGGGAGAGGCAGCAAGAAGGAGAGTTAATGTGTTGCTGGAGTTACTACAGATTTATGTGGGAATTACATGTATTATGGCTGGATATTGAAGGATAATTCAGCTGTGGGAGTTTTCTGTCCATGTACTTAAGAGGCTATATTTGAACATGCAATTTATAGAAGGATTAGCTAATCTTTGAAAATACAAACTGGAAAAATTGCAGTCTGAACTATATCAAAGCCCATGATGTTTGCCATAAAGCTTTCAGGTTAAGCCCATGTCCTACGGAACATGTTAAATGAATGGCACTATTAGGAGCTACAAAAGTATGACATTAGAAATATTACAGCACTAATTGGCATTACTTTTACAGACCCTAATATTGCTACTTAAAGTTCCCATTGTTCACTTGCATTGCAAATCTCTTGATGAATGGCTTTTTGTACAGGATTGTCAGATTCAGCTTTGACAATCCATTTAATTTAATGGGCTGGTTATTCAGATAGGTTAACTCCACAATGAAAGGGTCATCCTGAGAGTGTCTGCAACAGAAAACATAATAATCCGTTTCATCTTTGGCAAAACAAGTCAGAAGATTGTTCACATCTGAGGATGCTTAATCAGCAAAAGCATGCAAACTGTAGGATCCAGATCACATGTGTTGTCCATTAAATATAGGAATAACCTATTTAAAATAAAAGTAGCCATAATTACACAGTAAACTAAAAAGTAAATTGAAAGTGAATTCAAGTATGTAGTCTTAAAAAAATTGGAAATCCTAATTGAAATCTTGCTTAATAGACCAGATACTTCATTAGCTAGCATAAAATTCATACTGTGTTCCTGACTATATAACCCAATAAAAGATCATGGAACTAAATCAGTAATCTGTCATTCATTGAATGACAATTCTATATAGTGTGAACCCATCATAAACCAAAGCAAGAAAAATGCTCTGAATGTCAAATCAGCCTGGAAATCAAATGGAAAATCTAATTATACTTTTTTTATAGTGACAGCATAACAGCTTTAACTGAAGTAATGTCACTCTCCTTCCTGAAGTGTGACTTTTAGCAGATACAGAATATAAAAGTGGACAGGATACAGCAGTGTATTGGGAAATGACTGAGAAGATGCTGATTCTGTGGGTACTAATCCTTCTGAGATAACAACAGGATGCTGCATCAGCCCCCCTAGAGTGCTTGCCCTGTGCTAGCAGGGGAAAGTATCTCCCCTTGCCATGCTCATCCTCCTCCTGACTGCAGAAATGAGTTCAGCCCCTGTGATATTATCAGAACTGCAGGTTTAGTTTATTGTGCTCATTAAATCTGCAGGGATGGAGCACAGGGCTGACACTTATCCTCAGACAGCCTTGATTACAAGGGACATTTGTACTGTTGTTTCTTTTTTTTTTCCACTTCTTTTCAGCACGTTTGTATTTTTCCTGTCTTTGTCATTCCTCCAGTTAAACTAACCATAATTACTTTCTCACCCCCCCCACCCGATGCCAATTTTAGTTAATCCATACCCAAATTTGGTGTTTCTGACACAGTTACCCAGGTAACCTTAGCCCTATGGTATCACTGAAATGGTGACCTGGGTATTGGCCATGGAGGACAAATTTCAAATGCTCTCCACTGTTCCCACTTTGATTTTCTGTGCAGTTTTTCTTATGTAAGAACTCAATAACTATCACAAAGTTCAGAAACCATCCTGTTGTTGTCTAAGAGGATGAGGACCTAACATCTGAAGGGCAAGTTCTACTTAGGGCAAGAAGATGATAAAACCCAAAATATCAGTATTCCCCATCTCAGATTCTGTTCTTGAAAGGTGACAATCCCTGCAGCCTTGGAATCTGGCAGGGGCCTTCAGGCAGGTCCCTATTTTTATTTCATCTGCAGTGCCAGGAGCTACAGTGGTAGGTTTATGCTAGAACTTCAATTTCCAGAGATGTCTTTGACTTCAGGAGTTGAGTTTCATCTGTCAGAACCTAGACACTGAGATTTTTGAGAAACTCTCTGTAGGAAATGAATGCCCCAGTAAATTGTTCGAGTCCAAGAGCTGCAGTAGACCTGACCATGCTGACATGGGGCCATCTCAGAGTAAAGCCATGTACTGATGCTGTGCTGTTCCATACTACATCCCTACCACTGTTGTTTTCCTCCCTGGAATATTGTTCCTCTTTGGTACTCATTTTAGTGTAGCTTGTTGCTTGAGAAGGGTCTTCTGAGTCCCATTTTGGACAGTCATATCTGAAATTTACTCCAAAGGGAAAATGAAATTAGATGTAAGAAAGAAATACGTAAAAGAAAATTTCATGCATGTGAAAGGTTTTAAACCTAAATGCGTGGTAAAGTGAGTAATTACTGATTTCACAGTGAAACTGGAGTTCAATAAAAAGTAACTATAAGACTAGGTTCATGTATGCTGCATCTTGGAAGGAAAGCAATATATGCTTTTTATGCCTTTTAAATGTGTTGTGTTTAAGGTATGTCTTTTAAGGATTGAGCAGCTTGCTTCCTATTTTTCAGGCATAGATAACAGATATATAGGGTAGAATTTAAATTTTAGTTGATGGTCTTCAATTTGTAAACTGTTTTCGAGGAGTCTTTTATGAAGTCTGAAAATGAACATTGTTACCCAGAACTGCTGTGAGCTCAGAGTTCAGGAGGATTACAGAATCAGGTCATGACCAAAAATTATCATACATCATTAAGAACAGTTTTTGGTGGTAATGTGTTTTTAGACGTACTGGAAAGTTCAGTGAATTCATCTTGCTTTTGTTAACTTCTTCATTCAAAATGGAAAACTTGGAAGATACTTTATTTTTCAAGTCATCCTCCTTTCTCTTGTGATTGGACCTTATATATGTACATTCACATACATAAATATGTGGCTTTAAGAGTATGTCTGCAAGAAATGTGGTGAAAATTAGCAGAAAAGTGTGCAACAATATGCCAGTATGTGGTCAATGCATAGGAAACAATTTTCTAAGACTAAGCAGATTAGAAAATGCTACTTCATTTTTTGAAGTGTAGATAAATTTCATCAGGTCCATGCAGAGGTGGTGTTGTAACTTTTGCTATTGCCTTCTTATGATTTTGTGTTAAAATAATTTTACTAAATAATTCAGAAAAAGTTGGTATGTCAGAAGAAGTTGAAAGAAACTTCTTCCTGGACATTTGTCATTAAAGACTAAAACAAACCACCACTCTCTTTTAACCCACTTATGAGGGGAGGGAAAATGCAGATGCCGTAGATAAATATTAGATAAGAATTAGAAAAAATGTCAGACATAATAGAAGGAGATTTCATTCTCTGGAACAATTTGTCTGTGCTAAAAATCAGAAACTCTGAGGACATAATTTTGTGCTGTATTGCTGCTAAAAGCAATATCTGCCACATATCTGCCACAACAAATTACCAATTAAAGCATCTGTATGGAACAAAGATACTGAAATGTGAATCCAGATGTCATAAGGATTTCTCTGCAAAAATTCTGATCATTAGAAACAAACAAATACTTCAGAATGGCCACTGATGCTTTATCTTCACTAAAGACGTGTTTTTAATTATTGTTTAATTTGAGTGCAAAAAGATAAGTGAGTTCTTGATTCTGCTATGGAATCCTTGAAGGTTAATTCCATTTATTTATGGAATAATAAACAATTGTTGATATGATATAGTGCAGTGCTATATATATGAATAGGTGTCGTTTCTTCAGACTCTATAAAGTGGTCTAAATCTGAGAAATTGCTTTTCCCCCCCCCCCGTTTATTATAGATCTTACAAAATATAATATGAATTTAAAGAAGCAAAATAAAAAAATGCGGAAATGCATGCAGAAGACAGACATTTTTCTTTAATTTGAGGAAAAGGTCCCAACAGAGTTAAGGGCCAGGAGAGAAATGTAGCAGTTTAAGTAGCCTTAAGGGTCTAAGTCCTCCTAATGTTTCATGTATTAAAGTCAGAGAATTGAGAATTAATTCAAACGAAATGTGGCAAAGCGTGGAAATATTAGGATCTAACTTTACCCTTTACTAATGCTTTATGGTAATTTTACAGCTTGATGTCTCTGATCTTAAATGAGATGGATTTAAGAAAAATACAGCCCAGTTTTTAAAAGAGATCCCTCATGGTCTGTCTTTTTACTACATGTATTTTCCTACTGAAATGGCCTTTAGGCATTGCAGAAGTGCGAATAATTAATAACTAGCATTACTAAAATATGAGGCAAAGAAGTATCTGTCATACAGTTAATTTTTTGCAAACTATAATTACAAGATTTTAACACTGATTGTAATTACTTGAACATATGGTGAGAAATAGGTAATGAAAGTGTTTTTAATTGTGGTATAATGAGTTTCTGGATGTTCAATACCATTTCCACTGGGATTCCAAAAATTTAAGAAGTGAGAAGAAAGAGAGAAAAGGAAGAAAAAAATTATCTAGCATGGAGTTAGCTGTATCTTTGAAATGAAAGAAAATAGAATTTAAGAGTAGTTTGTAGTTTTTGCAAAGAATCTTCAGGTTATCTAAAGGTAAGGTTCTTATTGTATAGGTTGTATATGTTTGGAGAACTTGGAAATCTGTTTTTCTTAACATTTTTCAAGAAAAGTTATATAAGGTAGTAAAATGTCTTCTATTCAAAATATACATAAATACAAAGAGACTTTCTTCTCGTGTTTGGCTATGCAGATGAATTTTGCAGTGGTTATACCTCTGATGGACCCTTCAGACTTGACTTTTCCCCAGTTTTTACACAGTTTTTGCACTGCCTAAGCCCATAACTATCCCAGTGATTATTCTCCAAAACCTAGTTACACTCTGCTGTGCTCAGCAAAGACCTGCCTACTGTGGTAAATCAGAAATAATTACCTGTGGTGTTATTGAAGGGCTTTGATGGTATGGGCCCATGGTTGAGACTGTTAAATGTTCAACACACAGGACAGAATAAAATCTTATGCCTCAGCATAGCTTTAAATTTTTCTTTTACTTCATTTGGAAGAAATGACAGATTTGGGAGTTTTTTAGCCAAAATATGAAGGGGTGTACAGATTGATAGCCTGATGTGTGTTCCTTCCCAAATTCTGAAAATATTGTATTGGCAAATACCTCAACCCTGTGATAGAAATCATCTTTATTTTGCCTCTTCTGTCTGAAGAAAGAAACAAAGAAACAGTGACTGTTGTAGGATATGATGCTCCTCAGTTCCTTCCTGAATCTACATTGGCTCCTGTACCCAGGCAGTGCCTGGACTCTGCAGTGCAGTAGCCAAAATCATTTAGTTCTAGATGTATTTTTTTAGGGTAGTATACCAACATATTCCATAGTTTTCTATAACTACGTTTCCTTGCTAGAGATGGAAAGCCTTTTTTTAAACTGATTTAACTATGAATAATAATTCTTTTAAAATAAATGTTTTTAAAGCAGAAAAATAAATAGTTTTTCTTTTAGTGCGTGTTCATAACAAGCTCTTTACATTTCAAAATGGTTGTCAACGTATCACTGCCATGCTTGTCACAGCCTCTCTAAAGCTGTTAGAGTCAGAGAGTGATTTTTCTGCCAGAGGAGCCTGGCAGTGATTACAAGCCTAGTGATACTTCTGCTGTGCAGAAAATTATTATTGATGGTGATAAGGATAAGCCTGATGAGAGAAAAGATGTTGGGCTGAGTAATGCTAGGGGGAGGCAGGGAGGGTTGAGTTTTAGCCCCTGGACATGTCCAGCAAGAAAGTAATACCTTTTTGTAGCACACCTGGTACTGGAATGCACAGTCTTAATCTTCCTCTGGTTTTTCTCCAGTATTTTAAATTATTTTTCCAAACAGTCTATTAAAATTTGTATAGTATGTTAATGGTATCAAAAGAGAAATATCAAACTTGTTTAAGAAGAGGGAATTTCTCAAAGACCATGATTGATAGTCTTAATACAATAGGAGGGTGACTATTTAAGATTAAAAATTCCTAATGGCTTTCCCCCTGTAGCCCACTGATAACTTTTCTGTGTACACATTTTAGTAAAATGCTTGCTTTTAATTCCATTTGGGCCTCTTGGTTTCTCTTCTATGATTATCTGTAGTGCAGCCACCTTGTCAAGTGGTAGTTTTATATTGATCTGTGTTTTCAGCAAAGCAGGCTCTAAGATTTCTATAGCTCCGATCTGCTGCACACATGGGAATTATGGCTATGACCAGCAGGAAATCAAAACCAGCAGTTGTTGAGAGGCTCAGGTGTGTGACTTCAAAGGAACTACTTGAAAGTAGCTGTTGGTGAGCTTTTAATTGTTGGCAATAGAATTCACCCAATGCAACAGCTCCTGAATTTACTGCTGAGTGCTGTAGGAGCTTGCAGTGTTTTGGTGAGACATTAGTGCTTTTCACTCCTGTGTACCATAAAAGCCTTGATTATGCTGCAGATAAAAACCACCAGATTCAGACCTATTGTTTTCCCTGCCCCCCCCTGGAATGAATGAAGTAAAATATGGAGGGAGCTTAACTGGATGCTTTTTAGTTGTATAAACTGGGATATCTCTGCCTTTTAATGTCAGGCCTTGAAGATGGCTAAAATGTGGAAAAACATTCTTAAATTTTAAGAGGAAAATCAAGAAAGAAAAAAAAACTATTAAACAAACTTAGCTTGCCAAAATGGAATTTGCTGTTAGTATGCAGACACCAAGATATGTCTTTATCAGCAAAATATATGGTTTAAGTATAGTTTGAGAAGTGGCATTTGACTTGGTCATTTTATTAACTGTCAGGGTGATCCATGGCATGATTTTGGTCTGGGCACCATCCCTGGAGGTGCTCAAGATGAGGCTGCCTGTAGCTCTGGGTGACCGGGTCTAGTGGCAGGTGTCCCTGTCCTTGCTACAGTGGGATTGGAGCTAAATGAGCTTTAAGGTCCTTTCCAAACCAAACCATTGGATGCTTTTCCAGATATGCCTGAGCATTTCTGGGGAATGGCACAGGCTGGGGCCAGCGTGGCTGGTGCTCCTGTGCTGGAGGGTCAGGGACCTGAGTGCAGGGGACATGAGGGATCCTGCACAGGGCTGCAGAGCATGGATGTTTGTGTTATTGTGGATGTGGCCAAATGCATTTTGTTTTGAGCCTTTAGGGATTTCTATTCGGGATGCCATGTGGTAACCCTGGGTGTCTGTAAACAGAAGCCATGGTAAGAGCCAGAAGCAGCACAACCTTTTTTAGGTTTTCAAAATTATTTTTCCTGTGGAGCAGTAATCCTTTTAGTACTGGAGGTGAAGGAAGCTTGCTCTGTGTGGATGTATCATAAACACATGTAAATTTATTGGTAACCTCTCTGTAGGGAGTTGTGTTGAACGTGTCCCTGAAGTCTGTGGGGAGGTGACATTTTTCTTTTTAACTAATTTCTTTAGGTGTGTGTTCCTCCATGCCTAGTAAAATTTCAACAAGTACTAGAAGCAAAGGACATTTACAGTAAGAGGAAATAAAAGAAATCCAAGATACAATAGTAGTAACCTCTTGGACCGTCTGCTTACATTTACCTACAATACTATTTAGAAATCTATTGAGCTATGCCATGAGCATCAGATTAGGAGGTCATATTCTGATGCAAGGTGAGCTGCGGAAGTTTTTGACCTAGTTTTTTCTTTTATTTTTATTTTCCTGGTGGTGGGGTGGTTTTTTTTTTTGTTTGTGTTTGTGTTTTGTTTTTTTTTTTAAAGAAAACAAGACAATGTAACAAGAAATCTGAAGCAGAAGAATGTCTGAGGAACAGCAATGCTGAAGTACATTATGTCATGTGTGCTGTGCCATGGGCTCCTTCCATCCTGTGTCACCCCTCGCTATCTATGCTTGCTTAGGATGTGCCCATCGCCCCACAAATGGCACAAGCCAAGAATAAACACTGACCTTTAATGCAGCCTCTGCTCCTTTCACTCTGTCCTTCTTGACCCCAAATAAGCCATTTCAGTTCACTGAGTGAGCAGAAAGCAAACCTGAACTTACAGTTTTGTGTCAGTAGCTTGGCTTAGCAGACTCAAAGAGCTCCTGACAGATAAGTGCCAGCGACAGAAAGGATCACAGTAGCAGCTGGGAGCCTGCCTGTGGCTGCCAAGGAATCACAGCCTGGAAAAAGGCAATTGTGCCTTCCTCTCCCTGTCTATTAGCAGATCTGGGTCTTCATACTGCGTGGTAGAACTTTTTTAGTTACTTGTGGTACATTTCTCAGTCCCATCTCTGTATGAACAGCAGGAAAATCCCATCCCCTCCATCTCCAAATGGGAATTTGAGACTAGTCAGTCTCAAACTTGGTAGATGAACAATACATTTTTAGTTGATAGATAAGTATTTATGTATTAGACTGCTTTCTTGAGAGCATAGTTGGTGGGTGAGAGGCTGAGATTTTTTAAAATAAGTTTATTCTGCTTCTCTCACAATGATAAAACAATGTGACTGATGTGAAATAAATAAAGGTCTACTTAGGATTGCATCCTTTGGAGATAATAGATAAGTCTCTCTCAGCCCCATGATATTATTTCAATCCTCTAGTAAATATTTTCAATTTCAAAATGAGCTTCAGGGGAATCTCCTGCAGCTACAGTCTCTTGGCTGCTCCAAGGATCCAATCAGCTAGATACAATGCCTTATTAAAAACTGATCTACAAACTTATTCTTCCAGGAAGAGAAGGAGAATATTTTTGAAGAGACAAAAATAAGATATTGATGAAAAGTCTGTTTCATTCCCTTTGGATGTTTCCATTCCATTACTGTATTTTTGACTAGTTAAGGAAAATAAATAAGTAGCCACCTAACTCATAGTCATTGCTCTGGGGTTGATACCATTTGTGTGTTTAGGGGACAGGGCAGGTACCACAAGTCATTCAGGAGGAAAGTTACTGAAAAACCCACCTGCAAAATTGGAGTGACTAAATCTGTTTATTAAGTCACTAATTAAGTATATGCTACTATGCTTCTTTAAGATCACATACATATCTGTCAAGTTATCTTGTAAGTCTACATTCAAGTATTCTTTTTTGTGATAAATATTATTTTAGAGGAAGCTCAACTGCATATTTCTTGCAGCAACTGACCTTGTTCCAGTTTAATAAAGTCTGTTTGAGCAGGAAAAGTGACAGAGGTCTTAAAAATTTAAGTATCAATGGAAAAAGTTGGATTTTAGTTTGCATTAAAAAAACACAAAGAGAGTTCTAATCTATTTACAGATGTTTCTTTTTATCAGGTACAGGCTGTTGTAGTTGTATATACTATATCATAGTAATAGTATTGCATAGTATGATAGAGGAAGGCTACTGGGATTTGAGGGTAACAAACGAAACTCAGATTTGATGAGCTCTGATTTCATTAGGCTTTCTTTGATGCTAAGGAAATACTCATATAACTGCTAATGTATACTAAGAAGTTACTAGCCTTAAAATTCCTCTATCTTGCCTTTTTCCTGACATGACCAGTTACAAAAGGGAGTGTTTAGCTGGAGGATGTTCACAGAAACAGAAAGTTCTTGGTTACTGTTTCGTGAAGAAGGTCTGCGGGTGGAAGACGTGCTAAAACTTGTCTTCCTTGCCCTTACAAGTTGTCAGCAGGCAGCTGATCCATGGGGTAGAGACAGCCACACCAGCAATGCTGACAGGGACAGCTCAGCAGCCCCCAACCTCCTAGGGGATCTGGATCTGCACCTCCTCTGCTGTAGTGCAGATTTTGGAGTTTGAGATGCTGATGAGTGGGAGCTGGCAGCAGCTCCAGGCTTTGCACCCGTGTGTGGGCAAGGCGAGCAGCGTGCTCCCTTCCCCTGGCTTATGCTGTGGGGGCAGCAACCTCTTGCAGAAGGGTGGCAAAAAAAGACAGCTGAAGGCGATAATGTCTTTCACCAGCACAGCTAAATTTGTGAGGTGTTGTCGCTCAGCACCCTCATTGCCAAGTACACTGAGTGTTCTACCGCGCCTGTGGAGCAGCAGATCCCTTTTTGGGGGAACAACAGGCTCCACGGACACAGCTGAACAGCAGAGGTGGGACTGGGGGGTGTTTGCCATTCTGGGTACCCCAAAGTGTTGTTGCATTCCATATCTTTCTGTGCCCCAAATCGCTGCTGTCTCCTTAAGAGCTTGGAGCCAGAAAATGGAACCGGGGGGCAAGAGTGGGTGTACTTTTAGTCCTTGACTGAGTAACTAAGCTTACTCCGTCATTTCTCCCTTTTTTCCCCAGGGAGCTAATAATATGTAACAATTTTGTATCTAACAATTATTTACTTTTGGTTTTACCTGTTACATTTGTTTGTTTGTTTGTTTTGGGTTTTGGTGGTTTTTGTTGTTGTTTGTAAACTTATCACTACTTGTATTTGGGTTTTTTCCTTATTGGTGGAAAGGGGTTGGTTAAACTAAAGGCTAAGTAACTCATTTTAGAGTGTCCCTTAAGCTGTCTTAAATCAAGATCTTTGTTTTCATAAATTAGTACTTGAAATAGAAAGGCATGGACTTTCTGCTGCTCCTTGAAATACTATTTGTGGTGTTTTTCTGTCATATGAAATCAGTTTTGACTTGATTTGAAAATCATTTTGCTTATTTTTATTGCATTTTTCACATTACAAGTAAATTGTGCAGAAGATGAAGTCTCATTCTCATGGAGTTTAGAGTTCCTTGTTTCAGGGAGCACAACTGCTTCTTTGCATTTAAGTGCTTGGTGTCAGAATGCTGGGACAAAGACATCCAAAAAGGTGGTATTCTGGGAAAACTGAGTAATTCTGAAATCTAAAAATTAGTAATATTTATCAGGGCCTTACAGAAAAAACTAATAACATGTGATTCTGAAATTATATTACAGTATTACTCAAATCTAAGTTGCTATTAACTAAGTTAAAATCTTTCGATTGCCAAAAAATCCCATGATATTTCAGTCTGTCTGAATGTAAAAATATATTTGAAGTCAATATTTTAGACCTGACACTCAGGCAGAGTGATGCACGCTGCTCCGTCAGATAAGTGTTGTTTCAGCCTTGGTGAAGGAAAAATGAGTTGTCATTTGAGGTATAGGGTTACTCCCTTCTGACTCATCCCGGAGTGGCTTGGTGCAAGATTGCTTCCTGTTGAATAGCTCATCATGAAAGATAGAAGTTTTTTTAAAGTTGGAAGAATTTGTAAGGATTTCTAGGGAAAACTCAGTTTTAAATTTAAGGATAGTGAAACTTCACCAAGTTTGCCAAGTATTTGGCATTTGGAAATGGTTCAAGTAAATAAAAAGAGTAGATCTGAAGTTTTGAAATGTTTTAACTTGATTTTGACATACTCTGTTTAGTCCCATCTTGAATTATACTTGCAAATGTAGTTAAATAATTTGAATAATGCTTTTAAATACCTTATATTCAGTGGGATTTCTGTCTTCAGGAGTTCACAAACCCTTTTGTTTTCTAAGATACATATTTTCACATCTAAATTTCATTCCTAATTCTCTGTAGATTCAAAATTTGAAATGAAGCTGGGTGAAGATACCATACTGTTTTACGACTCTTGTTTGAAAATCAAATGGGAAATAACTCTTTAGGCAACGGTGTCACAGAAATGGGGCTTGGATTGTTTTGATTCCAGCACCTGTGCATCAGGAAACAATGGAAACAGCCTCTCTTGGTGGTTGTTCAGACAGGTGGATCCATATGGAAATGCACAACTGTTGTGCTTTTCTGGACTTGAGGCCTCAGGTGAAATGTCATTGTGTTTTGTAACTTAACCTGCTAAAAAACCAAACACCAATACTAGCAATAAAACCCCACCAAAAAACCCTTCCCCAAAAAATACCTCAAAGAAAACAAAAAACCCAACCAAACAAAACTAGTTTAAAAAGCCACAAAACCACAACCCTAAATAAACCAATAATCTCAAATCCCTTAAGTACCACTGCCTTCCAGACCAAATGTATCTGGAAGTGCCTTACAAAATTACGCAAGTGACATAAAAATCAAGACCCATGTGTAGGAGAAGGGAACAAAAAAATTACACTGGTCAAAACCTCAGTGGAGTATTGGCAGAGACAGGTGGGTAGCAGGGGCTGAAGAAAAGTGGAGGAGCAGTAGGTAACACAGGGGAATGATATTATCCAGCTTGAGCTCTGCTCAAGGTGACTTTCAGGGACATGGAGAAAAGTTTTGATTTGCCTTCTGAAACAGACTCCAGGGAAATGATCTGTTGCAAAGTGCTCAGAGGAATAGCTTCTTGTACAATGGAGATTTGCAAAATGTTCTTCTTGGGTTTGGGGTTATGAATGGTTTGATGCAGGAAAAATCATATGTTCAACCTTGGGTGCTTTTCTCCATCCTAGGTCCTCAAGCTATAAAAAGGAAAAAGGTTTTCTAGAAAAGCACAGCACGATGGATGCAACCTAGGCACTAGTTTGTTGAGGGAAATTTTGGGGACATAGGCTGCAAACATTGTTTAACAAACACTTAAACAGTAAGAGTAATATAAAAATGTAAGACTATTGGGAGAAAACATGCTGTTAAATGAAGAACATAATTTGATGATTGAAGAGGTCATAAAACTCTTCAAACAACACTTTATAGCTCTGATTAATATAATTCATTCAATTAAAAAAATATAATAGTAAAGGATGGAAAAATAACTTGAAGAAGAAACTAACTTTGAAGAGTTCTCCAAAATGCTAGCAGGAGAGATGTTAAGAGAATCTAGAGGTTTATATCCTGGCAAATGAGTGATACCAGGAGGTCTGTTCAGATTGCAGAAAAAGCTGAAAATAATAGGATGCATCCCAGTCCTGTGCCTGTTTTTCAGAAAAAGTGAAGAATTTATCCAAACTGAGGCCAGAATATTAGCCACAGCTATTTCTGATATAGCTGCTTCTAAATGTTTTTTTCATTGGTTTTGGAGCTTTGTTTTGTTCTCATTGATAAGTGTGTGAAGATGGATTCAAAGACCTAGCATACAATTCATACGATTGGGAGGAAGACAAACAAACCCCAAATCCAAACAAGCTCAAAAACAAAAAGAAAAAAACTCCCATCAGCAGAAAAAACCCTCAAACCACACCAAAACCAGCAACAAAAATCCCTAGTTTTGTGGGGTTTTGGGTTTGTTTTTGGTGGTGGGTTTTTTTGTTGCTTTGTTTGTGTGTTTTTTTGTTTTCTTTTGTTTTTTGGGGATTTTTTTTTTTTGTTTTTTGTGGGGTTTTGTTTGTTTGTTTGTTGGTGTTTTTTAAATTTATGTTTTTATTTAAGCAAGATTGGATATGAAAAGGTGTGGTCTAAACTGTAGTAGATGTAAAATGGTTTGGGTTTTAACTAAATTTATTCTTGGCGCACGAGCAGGCTCAAACTGGTACTGAAGAAGAGTTGAGAAGCTGCTGTGTCATTGTCCTTTATGCAATAGTCTGGAAATGGGATCTATCTCTTAAACAGGTGGCTAAAATCATCAGCTATTCAGGGATTTTCTGAGTGCTTGTGGTGTCCCTTTGTAGAGCAAGTGACCATTCCAGCAGTGTCTGGAACCCATTTTTCATGTAACTAGACTGAAAATGCATCCTGAATAAATTCATTATTATGGATTAGGAAATTGTTCTTGAATGCCTAATATCCAAGTTTAAATGCATTTCGCCTTCATTAAAAAGTTGATAGGTGAACTGACTTTAAAAACACTGGTAAAAGCAGGGTGACATGGACTGTTTTTTCAATACATTAGTTTAGGCTCAACCCTGAAAAAAGGGAGTCTTGTTTTTAGATCTTGTGTTAGAATCAAAGTCTAAGATGACATCAGCTGAAGAGGGTTTACACTAACCTGAATTTTACCTTCAGGGAGCACAGCATAGTATTTACCTTGCTTTTGCTTCACAGAACAAAATAATTGATTAGCTCAGCTCCTAATGTCACTTGTGTTGAGAGTGTGAAAGACATTTGACTATAATTTATCTACAACTGATGTCCACATTGGAGTATGCTGACAAATTCCCTGCCTGATGCTGGTGGTCAGTGTTACTTTTTCGAAAGACCTCATTGTGGCTGCTCCCCTGCATTCCTGTGTAACTTAATGGTGAATCTGAACCTTTAAACATATTGGCATAAAAATCAATTAAAAAAACCCCTAGAATGCAATATACAGTGAGAGACTAGACTTGAAAAATTCTTGTATCCAGCCTAGAAACTGAAGATCTCTCTTTGTCAGTATAAGTCCAGGTGCGGCCAAGGCAGGGCATTAGTGCTTTTTGGTAGAAACTGCTTTAGAAGATGTATTAGCTAAAGACACACTAGAAGTGATGAATTACTTCCTGGTGTCATAATTGTAGAATGTCTTTTCTGCAGTCATGAGAAACTGAAAAATGGAGTTCTATACCCACCTGTGCTGCTTCTTGGTGTAACTTAGGAGTTGGCACACATCCACACGTTGGGAGGTTTGTATTATTCTCACATTTAGTAAGTGCATCATTCAAGTGTGCTCTGAAGCTCTCTAGGTTCAGTCTACTTGAATTGCTAGTCTTTTCACCTGCTAGTCATCATTCAGAAATGTTTTAAAAAGCAAAATTGTTTTGTAATTAATACTTATAGAACTTGGTACCTTTTATTAGGTGTTTTGATTTTTGTCTCCTTGACTGTAGAGCTAGCAATATTTGCAGTCCTATCCATTCTGTCAAAGGCCTCAAGAGTGTCTTAGGACTTCATAATCCAGGCTTCTGGTGTAGAGTTGCAGCTGTTCAGAAAAATGATAGAAGTCTAGGAAAAAAAAAAAAAGGTAAAGGTATTCCTTGGGGAATCCTTTAGTTGAACAGCACTTTTCCTGTTATGCCTAGGTAAACAGATTTATTCATTCAGCTGGAATTAGCATCATGCATGAACCATGGGACAATGTTTTGGCAAGAAAGAGGCTTGTTGTGAGATTTCCAATTGAGTTGAGATGAAAGATTGTATGATCACTTAATCTTGTTGAACGTAGCACAAAACACTAAGTGTATTAGAGCAGGTATTTAAATGATAACAAATCCTGATGTTAGACCTCCTAAAAACAGTATTTTCTTCACTCAGTTGCTGCTATTAGAAGGGATTTCTTTCCACTTTGGGACTATTTACTCTTCTCTTTGTTGTTGACTAGTGTGTTTTGATACATACTTTTAAGTTTTTGGCCTATAAATGCTTGCATTTATTTACAAATATATGCAAAGAAAACCTTCACAAATCTGTACGAGGTAGAAATCTATATTACATAACTATACTATATAATATTGACAAAATTATATGTGTTGTATATTTTATATTGTGTGTTACAAGAATATTCATCATCTAGTGTACAGCTCATAGGTAGTATCATGAATCAAGGATTAAAAATATTCACATCCATTACAGGAAAAAGTCTGAACATCTTTTATTGTTTTCAGGGGTAGTTTTGGAGGGGGTTTTTGCTAGTTTATAAGTGATTTATAAGCTTAATCATCAACTTAACTTTATCATCAACTTAATGGAGAAGAGGTGATGGGCAAGGCAGTTTCCATAAATAGATGTGACTTCTACTTTCTGCTTAAAAATTACTTCTTGATATCGATAGGAAAGTTATCACTGAGGCAGGAATTAAAGTTGGCATCTTCTAACCTGTTTTCATAGAATCATAGACTGGTCTGGGTTGGAATGGACCTTAAAGCTGATCTAGTTCCAAAATCCCTGTGCCATGGGAATGGGCACCTTCCACTAGACCACGTTGCTCAGAGCCCCATCCTACTAATGCCTTATGTTTTAGCTTTAATGTTTTACAGATTCTGTGCTGCTTAGGGGTGTACTTCTGAGCCTCTCATTAAGTGCTAGTAAGCTCTCTTCACAGAGTAGGTAGACAAGATAAATCCTTTTCCTGCTGAAGACCAAGCACAATGAGTACAACTTTCAGGCCCAAAAGCATAAGCAACAGTGGACTTGGAAGGGAAGAACAAGAAGGATGAGACCTCATAACCTAAAGCTGTAATTGGACAATTAAACCCCAACATACAAATGGACCAAAGCTTGTGAAAGTTTGAGACCTCATGACTGGCCGTTTTTTTTGTGACCATTTTAAGTCCACCTTGGGTGTAGCCCTGGCTAGGCTCTTGTCCTGCCCAAGGTGTACCCTTAAAGGCCTTTCAATAAATATCTACTTTACGTTCTCTAGCTCTGTCCAGTCTCTGTTCCAGGTCAGCCTTCCCCAAGAAATCACAATCTGGCCTTGAACACTTTGAGGAATGAGTCTACAACTTCTCTGGGCAACCACTTCCAGTGCATGGAATTCCCTGCTAGCAGCTGATTTAAACCTACCCTCCTTCAGCTTTAGGCCCTTCCCCCCTGTCGTATCAGTACATACACCCTTGTGAAAAGTCCCTCTTGGGATTTTTTAGAATTGAATTTATAAATTAAATAAAAATCTTGAATTTTGTAGACTTAAATACTCAAATTTAGGTGTAGAGACCTGAAATAAAATTAGTCTTGTATAATTGAATGTTAGAAATACTGAAAAACTAACACAAAAATTTGTGTTCGGGCAAGTATTTGAGAGTTTTGGTAAATAACTTGACATATTGGCTTTGTCGTTTCTCAATGTATACCTGTAGCTGCAAAATACACTTATATTAGTGGATATGACTGCATATTCTTTTGGAGAAGGTTCATAAAATAGAGATTTATAAAACTATGCACATCCCACCTGCTGCATATTCTCTGGGTACTGTTGGTTGTCTTTGTTCATGTCAAGTAGCTCTGCGAACATGCATCATCCCTGTAATTTTCATCACATTAATGAGATTCATTAGCTGTTCAGATGTTGCAGAGAAGAAGCAGATTGATTAATTTTGAGGTTTTATTGGAAATGATGAAATATTGTCCTGCAAAATTCCCTGTGAAGAGGTGTCTAGTGTGTGCACACAAAGTAAATACAGGTGGTGGGTGACTAAAGGTAGAACTTCTACAGCTGGGCACACAGCTTTCCTTTTTTATTCCAAATGACACTGGTTGGAGCAGTTCCTGTCCATAAGGATAGCCAAGTGTCAGGGATTTGATAGCTATGAAAGAGTAAAATTCCCAAAATCTCAATAAAGGAAGTGCTCACATTGGCAACTCCTTGTGGTTGCAGGAGGGGAGAGAGAAAGGAAGAAAGTAGGTTACAGTATTTCGAAATGTAATTACAAAAGGTGACTTGAATTTGATTGTCTGCAAGAAATGCTGATAAGGGTGAATCTCTGTGCACTTGGAGATCTGATTGCTGAGGCCAGATCAGGTCTCTGCAGACTTATGTGGAAAAGTACTGCTATTTCATGACCTCCTTCTCTCTCCCATTAGGCTCTTGCCTTATAAAAACAGGACAGACCTTGAAATGCATTTTACAAATGCAGAAATGACCATGTACTTTTCAGATATGGCTGAACAACAACAACAAAAAACCCCTTCTGTTCGTTCTTTCTGAGAAGAGATTAAAAAAGAAAAAACGCTTGGGGATTCCCTTTAATTAAAGCAGAGTGAAGATATATACATGTGTCATATAAACAGTACATTATTCTGTTTTGCCTCAATAGCAGGAAGAAGGAAAAAAAAGTCTTGAAAGAATAAGCTGATGTATGTAAAATAAAAAGTTCTTAATTTCTTGCTATAAACTCTGATTTTAATTCTTTGATATAAACTTAATTGCAGTTTGTCTGTAGGAGCAGTTTGTGATGAGTTGTGGCTTTTGAGTAGGCTTTTCCTGCTTTTTTTTGTTTTTATTTTCCTTTTTATTTCCAGTGGTATTTCTGATATTTCAGCAACAACCTGAAGTTGTATAAAACCAAATCACTTCAATGCTGTCTGTACAGTCAGAGTGCATTGGGTCTTTCACACATACCCTGAGGAATGGCATTGCCAACACTATTTCAGCCCATGTTTACTTCAGCCTCTTTTGCCATTGTTGCCTGGTCTCAATTATAAAACAAGTGTCTAGAAAGCAAACTGATAAATTATTTGCTCCCTACTCCGTCTGCCTTCTGTATATTCCCTATCTGTTCTTAACATCTGTAATTCCAGTTTATCTTAATGATAGAAATACCTGGCCTGGCAGCTACTCTAAACTCATATGTTCATGTGATTTTTATTGGAAAAGGAAGGGAAGAAGTTATCTTATTGTATCTGAAAGTTTTTGTGAGACCTGGGACTCCAGAGGGAAAAAGTTAAATAAAAAGCAAGGTTTGGGGTTTGTGGGGTTCTTTTTGCGCACAGAGTGTGTATGTAAAATAGATGAGGGGTAATAGCAGAAGACACTGGAGAAATATATGGAATTGTCTCTGGATCTGCAGTTTAAATCTGATCCTGCTAAAAAGCCAGACTAATACTGGCTCAGAACAGGCACCTATATAGAAAGAAGATATCCTGTGCTAGACATGTTTCTGATGAATGCCATACAAAAAATTTTTGTTCCTTGCAGTTCTTGCAAGGAAGAGATCTCTACTCACCAAGTAGAGGAATGTATTTATGGCTGACTTGGAAGGGTTTGTAATTCAAGTCTCAGTTTATCCGTAGCTAGCTTTATTATATTGCATATCTGGGGGATACACTAAAACCTCAGCCATTTGCAGCCACCTAAGTTACTGAGCTTAACTGTTGAGACCACTCCAATATTATCCTTCCACCGTTCCTTTGGTATTTATCTTAAGATTATATATCTTTGATTTCAACCATTTCAGTTCCATACTTGCTGCTTTCCCTTTCCCTCCCATATATACTGTAGCATGCCGTTGAACTGATTGTCTGCATGAAATTCCTCTGTCTCCTGGGACATTTGGATAAGATGTTTAAAAAAAAACCCCACAAAACACATCATTCTCCTAAATTCTCCTAGTTGGTGGAGTTGTGTGCAGCAATGATCCTTTTCTTGTGAAATGCTGGTATTCCTGCTTGCTTTGGGTACTACTGCATTTTTCTTAGTTAGGGACTAGACCAGGAAACTTTGCATCTGCTTTGCTAATCATGTTAAATGGCTTTGTGTGAGAAGTTGTAAATATTGCTGTGTATACCCTATAGTAAAACTCAATGTTTGCAGCAAATTACATTGCATGAGATTACACTTTTAATTAAGCATGTGTTGATATTAGAGCTGCTTTAACCTGCTGCACTTTAAGCTTGCTCAGCAATACAACCTGTGAGGTTTCTTTGCTTGCCATTGACAGCAAGCATAATCTATCTTCATAAGGAAGCAATTTAAAAGGGTTTTTTTTTCCAGAAAAAAATAGTTTGGAGCTTAAACAAATGCAAGAAAACTTGCTATTGCATAACAAAGCATGAGCTAACTTGTAGGATGGAAAAATACAACAGATACTAATGACATCACTCAAGGAAATATCAGTAGATCTTAATGGAATGCTAAGAGGATGTGTTGTTCAAAAACAATCCTTTTGTGCAAAGGATATTGGGTAAAATATTGTTAACTAAAATGTCTATCTCCCACAAGTACATTTTACAATGCATAGCAGAAGTTTATATGAAAATTTAATATTTTTCTTGGCAATAGCTTGGTACTAGTGAAATCAGAAATGTAGGGAGATATGAAAAATGAAGCAGCTGCTTCAGGAACAATTTTTTTTTTTTTTATTAGACCACAAGAAATGTGTATCAGTTACATGAATAGCTTAAGAATCCCTAAAATATCTCTGAGAGAAGAAAAAGCACTTTTGACACAGTTACTAAATATGAAGTTAATAAAATCACTAAAATATGTAATTTTCATTTGAATACTAGTTTATGTCAAAGCAAAAATATGGAAAGTGATTGATGTTCTTATAATGCCACCCCTATATGACATATACTTTGTGTAATGTTACATTTAATGAGAGAGAAACAGGCTGTCTTTGCATAGAATCCTTTATTTTTTTTTAACCAAATCAATAATAAGATGTACTTTATTGATCGTTTTATATTTAAACCTATTGATGCCCTAAACACGTGCAAATCCTAAATAACTTTATGAGAGGAAAGCTTAGGTGTGTATTCCATGAAGACATCCCAACAGTGTGGACTACGCCAGTCACGGAAATAGTGTGATTGGTTTAAATGCATTTACTCAGCCAATAAGACCACTTGATTTGGGATTTTTTTTGTTAGTCTTTAGGCAATTTTTCAGTTTTGGAAGTTTTCTGGTTTGGTGGGTTTTTGGGGTTTTTTTGTGCGTGTGAGGAGGAAAGTTTTGTAGTTGAAATTTACCCCAGGCAGGTGGTCTGGCTATGTTTTGATTTCTATTGATCAAGTTTTCTTTACAGAAAGAGGTAAAAAGCAAAAGTAGCAATGAATATGTTCAGAAATCAAATGTCTTGTAGTTCCTCACAGGGATCTAAAGCTGGAACCAAGTAAAGGAGGTGTGCACTTATCATTTGCAAGTCTGTACATAGACAAATTTGAAGGCTATCAGAGAAGGATGCTTATGGGCAACAAAACTTAGGTAAAATGAAATTAAGCATGGTTGTACTATTGGAAATTTAGTTTCTCTAAAACTTATAGTATTACTGGTTTTGGAGGAGCATTATGGAGCCTTATTTTAAGATATCTCCTTAATATATCTCCTACATTATGATGGGTTATTTTTCAGATTCATAGGCTAATGCAACAGGGTAACCCTACAGTGAAAGGCTCTGTACTTCTGATGTTCTGCAGGTAATTAGCTATTGCACTTTAGCTCATTACTTCATAGGTGATAAATTTCTTTGGGGAAAAATGCTTTTAAAGAGTTTGACAAGTTTAATTAATCTATTAAAACTTTGACTCTTGGATGAATTTGCAAGAAACATCATCCTGTTTCAAGGGCAGCTCAGCTACCACCCTCTACCACCACGTCAAAATGGCACTAAGGAGCACAGACAATACTGCTTTGACAAAGGAAGAAGGTATTTTTGTACCTGGACATCCAGAGTACAGGCACTGTGTTTTGCTGAATGTGCAACAGAAGAAAATGCTGCCTTGGTACTGTCCATATAAAGTGGCAAAGCAAAATAATTCCTGCAGTCAGGAAGCCATCCCTTTTCCACTGGGAATGGTATTATTGAATCTCAAAATCAAGGAAAAGGATATTAATGTTGTACTTGCAATGCAAATGTGAGTATTCAAAAGGCAAAGCAAGACTAAGCTTCCTTAAGTGTTCGTATTCTGAAGTATTTTAAAATAGTGTGTATTTTTTCTCTTTTGCCTCACTTGAGGTGCAAAATAGCTTTAAAAAGCAGCCATTTATCATTCTTGGTTTTCTTTCTAGTTCCATATGTTCATTTCAGTTTCTAGGCTGCTGTTCAAATCCTGCTCTGAAGGTGGAATTCCATTTTTTCTGGATTTCTTCTTTACTGCCACATGTGATGTTTCTAATATTTGACTTTAAAACGTTGTTTCTTTTTTACAACAAGTTTGTAAGTCAAAGTAGAATAATTACTGGTGTTTTGTGTCAGCTATGAGGTGATAAGACTGAAAGCCAATGGGCACCACTTTGAATCACTAAAAATGTGACCACATCTCAGTGTACTTTGCATTGTGAAAGTCAGAAACAAGGTGGCACTAACACAATTTCCTGATGAGAATATTCAGCTGCTGGACATTGGGGTTTGGCCACAAATCAAATTAAGAAGTAGTGATATTTTTTTTCCTGTTTATTTCAAGGACTTTCCTAAATTTACACAGCAGTATGTAATTAAAGAATCCAGTTCTTGAGACCTGCCTTAAATGCGGTCATCTTTTTTTTTCTTCTTCTTTGCAGTTTTACAATTTCTTTTTGCTAGTAATCATCATTCTCAACAGGAAGAGCCATAATCCTTAATAGGAAAGAATGCTGTTGATATGACTTTTATTGCTACACAGCTCTAATTTATTCCAAGACTATATCATTCCCACTGGAAAATGAGTTAGCAGTTAATAATAAATTTTAAAAAAAGTAATTCTATAATTAAAGAATTTAATATCACAAGCATAGAGAAGACTGAAGGTTCAGGGGGAAAAAAAAGAAACAGCTGGCAAACTTTTGTCCCATAATCAAATTGCCTTACTAACAGTAGGCATGAAAATAACTAAAGCTATAGAGCGGAATATGTCTGTTAATTTAATGTAAACATTTTATCGAGTAGTTTTGTCTATTTACAGGTTAAATCAAATAAAAGTTCAGCCAAGAGCCAAGCTCTCATAATTTTTTTCATTTCCTGTTCCCTGCATGATGGATTCGGTGTGTACAGGTTGAGGTGAAATGTGTCTGTCCATTGAAACTTAAGCACCAACCTAAGTATTGACCAGAGTGTTGCGACTACCGTCCAAATGGATTAATGTATTTGGGAATTTCTGGCTGTTGATTGAAACTGGATACAAAATGAACAGCCACTTGGTGGCTGTGGAATTCCTAATGGGTGACTGTCTCTTAAACTGTCTTCTGGCGGGACAGAGTCCTATTGATCCAGCACTGTAGTGTTGAGCGCGTGGGCACAAATGCCCCTGCATGCAGCGGGGCTTGGCATGTAATTTGCTGATTTGTAAGGAAGTGTTTGTGGTACAGTACTGCCAAGGATGTAGGGCAGCAGCAGGAGATCAGTGTCCACCCCATGGACACTTGCTGCTCTTGAAAAAGGGTAGAACAGAAGGCTTCCTGTAAGGATTTTTTTCTATTTGCAATTCATGAAAGGCCATTTGCTCCAATTTGAGCTGAGTGTTTAACAGCAACACTAGTACTTGTATGCACCTCAAGGCAAAATATTTTCTTAGAGCCCTGGGTGTTCACTTTTAATATTACTAAAAATATTTATCACTTCTTTCCCAATGTCCTTCTGCATTAGCTGTGTTTTGGAAGAAAGGGTAACCCAGGCAACCCGGCACTCCAGCCCTTAGGCAGCCTGCAGGCAGTCAGCCTTTACAGAATGATAATAATGATAAAAGATCCCTCACAGTGCTAGCAGCAAATTCAACAGCACTTTTGACAGGTGAAAGTCTGTACCTCTGAGGTAAAGCAGAGGAGAAAATAGGCAGCATGACTAAGTGCTATTTCTGTTTGGTTTATAATAGTGCCTTGGAGATTTAATAAAGCAAGACTTCTAGAATATTTTGGAAACAAGGCTGATCCATATTAGAATAGTGTACTGAGATGAAGGGCCAGGGCAAGAACTGCAGTTTGGTGGGTTTTTGGGGTTTCTACAGCAGCCTCAAAGGGCTGAGGACAGCAGTCCCTTCCCACTGGCTTAACTTAGTGGTGAGAGATGCTGACTTGGTTGTGCAGAGCCTGTTTGCAGCTTGAGCTTGTTGTCTCTCACCATGGAAAGTTCACAGCCTGCTCCGTGTCTGGAGCAGGCTGTGAACAGGATAAGTAGTTCTCAGCTGGCTCAGGCAGACAATCCCTCCTCAGCAGGAAGACCCCACTAGCTTGTACATCAAAGCTTTCCTGGACAAATTCATATCCACAGACTGAAAGGTTTCAACACTGTGTGATGGATGACATCTATTTTATCTATTTCAATTTCTCATACTAGTTTAAGGAATGTTTTGACTGAATCAATGGGGAGGATTTCCCAGGAGGAAGAAAACTCTTCTTTGCCTTGGGCAATAACTGATCTGGTGCCCAGGGAGAGAGGGACAGTGGAGTGTAAGAGGCCAGGGGAGGAGGAGCCTATGTGAGTGGACATAAAGTACAGAAAGATGTGAGGAGCAGTCTTTCAGACATGGCAGATTTGTCTGGACCACAGAGGCCTAGGCAAGGTTTGCTAGAACTTTGAAAAAATACATTTAGAAACAAATGCCTGCTCTGGTTTGGTGAATTCTCCCTTTTTAAAGTGGTAATTATTCTGATTAATAGCTTACCAACCCCTTGTTTATTGTTTTTATCTTAAAAGCCTTCAGATCTATTTTGATCAGATTGCTTCAGTCTGGGAAACAATCTATAACTTGAAGCTTTGGCCGGCTGGGGATCTGGTCTTACCAGGCAATAGCACAACATACAGGGCCTGGAATTGCAGAAATGTACAGCTGTTCACAGACTGAGGGTTGTGTCTTCCTTTGGGCTGGGTATACTTCTTCCAGCCTTCCTGTAGCATCCATTCTACATGGCAGACTTGGGAATTGTGGTTGGGACTCTCTGAATGCAAAGTAACTCCGAAAAAACTTTATTTCTGAGAGACATGGAACTTTGCACAACTTTGGATGTGTTGACCTTGAGTTACTGAGTGATTTTAAGACCCCCATAACTCGTGCTCACAGCTTGTAATTCCTGTGTTGGGGAGTGGCTGTTCAATTCTTTCCTTAGGTTTGCTGATGCCACTATTTAGATATGGTACCTTAGTCAAAGAATAATATAAATTACTCCTGGCTTTTGGGGTTTTTAAATTTATTTCAACTGTTATTAAGTTGTGTTCAGGATTTGCAGTTATTTCTTTTGTTAGGATAGAGAGGAAGAATACTTGTTTGGGACAGCAAGATGGATCAACGTGTGCATTAGATACCTAAATAAGGATAATGAGTTGCAACTATCCCATATCCTAAACAGAAAAAAATTAAAAAGCTTGATAAACATCAATTTGGTCAGTGAATGGGGCAGATTACCTTGTTAGAGAGATGCTGATATATCTGATCTATTTTAACCTACCTGTAGAGGTAGAGGCCTTATCAAGATGCACATATATTGAATATTTGTTATTTGGGTTTCCATATTTCTCTTTGTTTCTGTTTTTCCTTTTTACAGACAAACCTTACATCTAAGGTATAACCTGCATTTTGCTCCTCTTTCAGCTTCTAGAGGGTTAAATTAAGTTTATATAACCTTTTCTTCAGACTACTGTTAAGAATGTTCATAGTACAGAGGTGTTAGCATGAGTCAGGATGTCATCATATGCATGTGCAGAGGGAAAACACAACGAGGTCTTCAGATGCAAAACAAAATTTAAGGTTCTTAATGTTCTTCTTGGCTATATGTGTAACTGGGTAAAGGTGAGTTTTTCTACAAAGGTGCAGTATCGCTCATGCCTGCACAGGACTGCAAAGGACCATTTCTTATGGAACCTTGCAGAGCAAAGAGCTCTTCAGACCCTTAGTGGGTATATCAGTTGTCTGCCCTTATCTCAGTCTTTATTATAACTGAAATATGCCACGGCTCAAATGAAGTTAAAGCAGTTGCATCAGGCATTTTGTGGGTTTTTAATGGTATATGTTTTCCACTGCAAGAGACCTTTTTTTTTTAACTTCAGCTAAATGTATGGCAGGTATAAATGGAGCTGTAATTTAGTAGTCTAACTTATATTAGATGATTATTCTTCCTGTGGTTTTTACTAGATAAACTAAATGGATGACAGTTGCATGAATGTAACATTGTTCAGCGATGACAGATTTTTCTCTTTGCCTTTATGGCTGGTTTATTATTTTTTGAGAAGCTGAAGCTTCGAAGCAACTTCAGATTCCTGATTGATAAAGATCAAATAAAGTACTAAAATAGGTATGAGAACTGACAGAGAATGTGTGAGTGTCATGAATTTCAACCCACCCCCTCCCTGCTTTAAATCAGTCTAAATGATGAACAAATGTAAGTTATTAAAAATCTCTGTGTGTGTGAATTTGTGTGTGTAAAAAAAAGGAATGAAGTAACAGCAACCTCAGCTACAAATCACAGCAGATCACACACAAAATCTGCATAGAAACAGGATTTTTTCACTTAGAAAATATTGCCATTATTCATTCTTCCTGTCTACAAAGCTGCTTGGAATACATGATTTCTTAAACAAGTATTTTAATGTGTGCTGTGTATAGACCTGTAGTTAAGCAAGAAATAAAGAAAATATTGATTTGGTTACTAAAGCTAGGCTAGGCTCTTTTGCCTCCACCAGCTTGTTGGTGCTTTGAGTGTCTGAATTTCCTATCTGACAAGGTTTTCTGGCTATATTTTGCAATTCGTTCTAGCCAAGTAAGTCCTTCAGGACTACTCTTTCCAATGGGTGAACCTAATAGAACCATATAAAATACTCTCAGAAGTGAAGATCTACTTTTTCAACCCAAAGGAATAGCCAAGTTCATGCAATAGACATATATAAATGAAGATAATAGCAGTCAGGGGCTCTATAAAGTACTCACCATAAGACATTGTAAAAGGACTGTGAAATGTATTAGTCAGTCAGTGATTTTGCAGAGTTCAAAATTATATGAAGCAAGGATTTTCAAATGTCATTTGTCTAAAGAGTGCATTACTGTAGCAGAAGAAATGATTTAATACTTCTCTTTAATAAAAATAATCCTTAGTAAAAATACTATGGATGATTTTTTCTTGTCTCTTAGTTACACTACTCTTCTTCATAAGCACCAGAATGAGAGAAACTGTAATCAGTCTTCTCAAGAATTATCCTATGCTTTCCTTATGTATGCTACTGAGTAGTTAAACTGAGTGCACATTTTTAGGAATACTGCTTTTAGGAAATGAAATGATTGCCATATTTTACTAAAGGAAGAAAAATAAAACCCTGAATATTAAATAACTTAATCCCAGATTTTTGGCCACTGTTCCTGAGCTCATCACAGAACTGAAAATCTGAGACCTAGAGGGAACAGAATTCAAAGCAAGCGTTCCAGGGTCTGATGATTACAAATCTCAGGGTTTTTTTCTAGTGAATACTAATTAGCAGGTGTATTATATCTTCACAGATTGCTATTTTATATCACATAACAATGCACTTATGGTATTTTTTTCAAGCTGCAGATCTGTGAGCATCCCTTTCCTTGCAACTGTGGATGGGGGTTCACTTTAGATTAGCTATTCACTTTATCTGTGCTGTCACCTAAGTAAGAATCATCATAGCCCAAAAAGGAGATAAATAAAACTTCTTTCCAGAGCTGATGTTGGTTTTTAGGTGACAAGTCTATGGCTGAAAGCACCTTACTTTTATTCTGGGTGCTTTCTGCTCTTTAGTCAGACACTGTGAGTAGCAGAACTTACTAAGCAGTTACCGGATTCCTAACTGGCCTCCATGTCTCAAAGAACAGATATTATTTATTGGATTTTTCTATCTGAGATTAATACTTCTTGGAATAATGATATACAGACATGCCATAAACTTCTATATCATAAATTATGAATTATTTGAAATAAATTATTCATCATTAGTAACTTATTTAAATCTGATACTTAAGAAATCCAATGTATCATTGTAGAAAAATCAAGAAATTATACCTTTACAGAATTTATTGTGCATGTGTAGACATGTTGATATAACAGTGCTATGATTTTAATCACACCATTAATGAAGAAATTTCTTTAATCACTCCTGCATGAAGAAATCATGCTACAGACCAAATCATACACACAGTGCTGCTTGTGTGTGTGCTGGCATTGCACTGCCTTCTCTCAAATGCATCAATGCCAAGAGCAGACGAAAAAGAGGCAAATGGTTTGGGGGAGATGATACTTGATTATCTTGAGAAGTAACAGCTGTAGAAGGAACAGTATAAACAGGTACCAAATTAGCTCCTTTTCGGTAGAAAAGGTAGAGGGGAGAGGTAATTGCATTTTCGTTCAGTCTGAAGCTGCTGTTCCTATATTTTCAGCCAATACCTGTACAGAAGTTAGGCACGTGAGTTTTGCCCAAGAAAATTCTCTGAAAAATATGCATGTTGTATACAAGTTCTTTAAAATGGACTGAATTATACAATAGTTTAAGCATTCAAGTGGTTGAAACTTTTTTTAAATGAGGTTGCATGAAATACTTAGTAATGTTATCTTTCAAGGTAAATGTGAAAGTAATTCCAACACCTGGATTTTGTGACTGGTAATTCAGCATTCTCCTTTATTTCATCAGACTTGACAGAACCACAGAATGTGTTGGAAGAGACCTTAGGGATCATTTTGTTCCAAGCCCCCTGCCATGGGCAGGGACACCTTCCACTAGACCAGATTGCTCAGAACCTCATCCAACCTGGCCCTGAACACTGCCAGGGCTGGGAGTCCACAACCTCTGGGCAACCTGTTCACAACAGTGTTGGATCATTTACAGAGTGAGACAACCACCTGCTGCAGGAATAACACATCTTTCTATATCCATTTTTTGTTTCTTATTCTTTTTAGTCTTCTATTTTGTTCTTTAGTTTTTGAGCCACTCTTGTATAACACCTAAAATATTAGAGTCTCTCGTATATCTAACTGGGAATTTTAGGGAATATGAAAATAGCAGCAATCCATCTTGTTGTCAATTTAGTTATGTGTTTGTGACAGTAGCTAAAACACTGAAACAGTAGACGATTCCTGGCAATCATTGTCTCACCAAGTCTGTTCCCAGAGAAATAGATTAATATAAAACTGTTTCTAGAGAATAGTTATCAACACTTCAGTTTTAAATTGCATGAACTACAAGTGGGATTCAGCTTGGTTCTTTTTAGGATCTGGTATTATAAAGTAGCTTTGCTAACAGCTTGAATAGTTGATTGGGATATATTGTTAAGTGAACAAATGGAATAGCTACAGAGTGGCTGTACGTGCTATAAAAGAGGATTGGGATTTAAAATAATCTTGATTAAAATGATTAAAAGATCTTTAAAAGAATAGAATAAGATTCAGCTAATAAGAATGAACTGTATTTGTACTTCCATTAAGCTCTCTCAATCTGACTGCCTCATTTCAAGAGTCCCCTTGCAGCTCCCTGGTCACTTTTTAACCTGGTTGATGGATCCCTTTCTGCTTAGGGGAATATAGGTTTAGGGCAAGCATAGTTGGGGTGTTTGATTCCTCTTTAGTAGTTTTATTCATGCCTTTATCTTAATTGCTGTTGCTACCCAGGACATTTTGCCAAGGGTGGGCTTTGGAAGCACCCCCACAGGCAGTGCCACGTGTGCAAAAAGGTCAGATCATTGTATGGAAGAGCAGTATTCGTGTCTCATGAGAAATAATTTCACTTCTGTTCCGTACTTCTAAGCTGAAACAACCTTGTGCCAGATTTAGATTCTGCACCTGTGCAAACCAGAGAACACACGGAGTCCCAGAATGGGTAAGGTTGGAAGAGGCCAGGAAGGGTCATCTGGTCCAACCTCCCTGCTCAAGCAGGATCACCCCAGAGCACATGGCACAGGATTGCATCCAGAAACTTCTGGGGTATCTCCAATGAGGGAGCTCCACATCCTCTCCGGAAAATCTGTTCCAATTCTCAGTCACTGTACAGGAAAGAAGCTCTTCCTCAGAAGTTCAGGTGGAACTTCCTGTGCCTCCGTTTTTCCTGTTGTCTCTTGGCCCACTGCTGGGCATCACTGAGTGGAACCTGGTTCCTGCTCTGACACTGACAGATGGGGGTGAGGTCTACTAAGAAATACCAGTTTAAGAAACTGACTACTGGGAGTGCTGTAGCAAAGCCTGCTTTGATGTAGAGGAGTGACTGATACGGAGTTTGTAACACTTGAAATATTCCTCCTTGCTCCTCAGTGGTTACAAGAGTGAAGGAAATGACTTTTTTTCTTTTTGTCATACTAAGCAAGAGATAAGGAGTGTAGTAGGTTTGTACTGAACCCCAAAATATCCATATTTAACATGAGGAACTGTTGGTGTTTTTCACTACAAGTTTAAGGATGTTGAAGTGCCACCGGTATAGGAGAATTTTAAGTTATGGCTGTCTCTGTCAGGAATAGGTTAGGCAGGGCTGCTCACTTAAAGCAGAGAGACCAACCAGAATATTCATCAAGTTTTCACCCAGTGTTCTTCTTACCCCTTTATTTATGGGCTGATGTTATGGTTTAAATTAGAGATGTAAAGAATATGTTGGTTGTAGCTAAAGAATATAAAGTCATCATTCCTTCTGCATTATGATCAATGAGATTTTCCACTGGAAATATATATATATATATATAATATGTGTGTGTGCTTATATAATTTTTTCCTTCTGTATTTCCATTATGAAGAACCACAAGGAGTAAAGGAGTGGAAACATAATTCCCCCTTCTGTATTCACTAATATAGGAGAAAGTAATGTTTACCTAATGTTATACTAAAAAGCTTGAACTAGCTTTATAAAAATTTTAAAACCAAGGTAGTTTTGGTTTGGATTAGTAAAATCCTTAAAGAAATGAAGCAGTGCAACAAAGAACTGCTCAAGAAAGAGTGAGTTATAATTTTAGAGTGCTGAAATCTATGATTTGGCAGTACTAAAAGAATGCATTTTAAGAAAGCTAAATGGAAAGAGAAAATACCTGCCTTCTTTTTCAGCTTTGATACAAGGATTGAACTTCCTGTTCCAGCCTACAAAACTTCCTGATTTTGAAGAACAGCTAGTCCAACTGTGATCCAGTTTTTCTGTTGCCAATGGAAGTGTGTTGAACTGACAATATCATAATTTTTTGTGGCGGGTTGGCTGCTTTGGCTACATTCTGCCAGAGACAACACTGCTTGAGCACCTCCTAGTGTGACTCCTAATCCAAATGAATGGTTTGTGCATCCTTTATGTGGATACTTTGACAGGATTATGCTGAAAGTATCCCAGTTCTATTTGCAAATAAAACAGCAGCTGATTCTTAACATACTCCTTTAGCCAGCAGGTCTCCTCCTGATCTCTTATGGTGTATGGTAAAATCATATTGCTATGCATCGACATCTATCCAGCTAATTTATCCACATACTTTTACCTGGGCATGTAATATCCATATCCTCAGGTCCAATCCCACACTTTTGTCAGGGTAGATTAATTAGTGCTATATTCTTTTATGTCTTTGGCATGTGTTGCCTGTGATATCTCTTGGTTTTGTCATTCAGCCAGTTGCTTTAATTGAGTTGGTTGGTTTGTAATTTTCCGTTCTTTGATATTGTTTGCCATGGATATTATTTCCTTTTCCCAAACTCTTGAGTGGCTACAGTGATTTGATTGCATACATATGGGTTTGGATTATGGAAAATTGGTGCATAGCTGGGGTTGCCAGTAAAGCCAGAGAAGTGCTAAAGAAAAGCTTAAGTTTTGTTAAAGAGGGAATTTCCATAGATTTTTGTAATTATCTATTTTACATTATAAATATCAATTCACTATAAGCAGAAGAATTGCCAAACAAGCATTAAAACTATTGACAAAAGAGTATCAGCCTTGTGGCACAGAGTCAGCTCCTGATGGAGCACAATCACACAACAGGTGAACCTGTAGAATGCTCAGATATGGCCTGGTTTCTGATTGTATAGCTGCTTAGCTCCTTGGTGAGTGTCAGCAAGAGACCTTATTACATGTCTTTTAAATATGGAATTAGAATATATAATGTACTTTCCTTTGTTTGCTCAGTGACTCCTTCAAAGAAATATATTTGGAAATCATGACTTCCCTTTACAGAAGATACTTAGGCTCTTTCTTAATTATCATATCAATCTAGATTATTTTATTTAGGGCATTCCTCATTCTTGGATCTTCCCTAAACCTATTAAAAATTGTTATGTCTTTGCCATCAAAGCAATTTAAGAAATAAGTTCCTGATAGAGTTAGTAGCTTGGATATTTTATCCCCAAATTTTTAAAGATCTTAGGCAAATAGTGATTAGTCACTGTACCACCTGTCAGTTTATTCTACAAGAATTTGTACTCATATTTTAATTTCAAAGAGTTTCTCAAACACATTCTTCTAAAAAAAAGTAAAATTTAGCACACAAGAAATCTTCTTGATAAATCCAAATATGAGAAAATCCTTCAGCTTTCTTATGGTGTTCTATTTTATCTGCTCATTCTTCTATTTTTCTTTTAAATATCATCATCTGTTTGCCCTCTGTAGCAATGTTGTTTTCCTGAGAAAAATGGTTGCTTACTAATTTTCATGTCTTTTTCAAATCACTTTTCAATCCCTTTGGGCTAGCCTAGTGTTTACATTTAAGCTGTCAACATTTATAATCCTCTCTATTGCTTGATTTAGGCATAACTGCACCTTCTGCAAAATAGCCTTTTTACTTCCAAAAGCTTTCTTACCTGGTGTTTTAGAGAGAGTGTCTCTTATTGTCCTCATAAACCTTTTTGGACAGGTGAAATTCATTTCCATTGGGCCTCTAGTACAGTGTCTATAAACACACTCTGCTTTGTGTCTGAATATTTTCATCTTTTAGATGGCTTTTTATCTTTTGAAGACAGCTGGGGTTTTTGTACTTTTTTTTTTTTTACATTAAGCACCATTACAGTTTATTTTCTGTCTACCTGCTCCTGTAATCTGTGTTTGATTTTGGTGTCAATATGAATATACATGCACTATTAGGCACAGAAATTAATCACAAAATTATAGTAGTGTTTGCTTCATATACTGCAGTTTCCTCTAATTTCTCGGAACAAAAGTGCATTTCAGGTTAGTGCTGAGGAATATCAGCAGGTCCAACACTACTCTAGCTACGAAATTCCTTTTCCTGGATTCCTGACTTGGAATTCAGCAGGAATTCTTGCCATAATTTAAGAGTAACCTTTCATGCATCAACAAGAAAAGAAACTACGTCATAAAGTGAAACTCTATTTTTATCTTCCTTGGATCATTATGTGTTTTCCTCCACATTTATCTTTTTCCGTATGCAAAAGAAGATTTTGTTTCTCATACTACTTTCCTCACTAATTTCCTGTGCTCTGTTCTTTAAGATAAGAATCTCTTCTTAGCTGTAGTAGAGAGTTCTGTTGAGCTTTTAGTTTATTTTGTTTTCTTTTGGTATTTAGTGCATTTCTGAATCCTTTTGAAAACAGTTATTTTTCTGTCTGAATTCAAATTACTTTCAACGCTTGTTTGATCGGCTAATGATTTCCATGTGTTCCATTGTTCCTACCATCACTCTTAGAAGTTTTACGAGTGTTTGGAAAGATCTTGCACAACAGGGAATGATCAAAACTCAAAGTCATGCCATAAGAAATAGCACAACATAGTAGAAATGTGCCAAATTGCCCAGAAGCAATTTGGACGGCTGGCAAACAGGGTCGCCTGCTGGTTTGCGAACAGCGTAGGCAATTTGCCACTCAAGTCTCCCCTATTTGCTTCAATAAATTGTAGGGTACTTAGTACCCTACGATCTGTTATCTATCTGTCTGAACTTCTCTGCACTGTCAGTGTCTGACAGTGGCTCTGCTTCATGTTGTTTGTGTCTGTCTTTCACTCTCAGCTTGACGGAAAACCTTTCTACGAGAGGTGTGTGGCATTTGGGGGGCTGGGATCCAAGAGTTTGAACATCATAGAGCATCTATGCAGTCTAATCTAAAAAACATAGTTGGAAAGGGATAAAAAAAATGAAGCTAGAGTATCTAAGATATAGTTCAGCAACAGTACATGAAAATAAACCAATAATAAGTTCTCATGAAGCAGCTAGGAAGAGTATTCAAGTAACAACTGAACAACCAACTGTCTCACAAACCAGGTGTTATAAAATGGGAGCCACATCTGTGCAATACAAAGATTATTTGACAGTGCTGGTCAGTCATTCTCCTCACATTAGAATGACAGCCTTTAAATGGAAGACCAACAGTTTGGGGTTTTGTTTAAAGGAGAATCAAAATAAAAAAAAAATTTAAAAAAGAAAGAACTTATAGTTCTTAACAAGGTGACTAAGTATGAGGAAGAAAGGAGAAATCCTGATTTTTTTTTTTTTTTTAATGTTCATGCTTTTCCCATTACTTCCCTTTTCTGTTGGTGATGTCTAAGTTTAGCACAGACCCTGCACCAAAAAAGACTGACACTGCTGCTTACACAGAGCCCTGAAAGGGAATGACATTCCTAGAAGAACTGATTATTGTGGCCAAGGATTTTGAAGTCAGAGCCTTTGTTTGCCTGTGAAGAGTGAAACAAATCTGTCCTTACAGTATTTAAATGTACTAATTTACAGTCTGGACAGAATTTTCAGTATTGGATTAGCTACTAGATATTTATGATTTGTTGTTGGTTAGGTGGCTCATATGGAGGTTTATGATTTTTGTTTCTGCAATATTTTGAAGACATACAGCAATAACAGAGGAGTATTTTGGTATGAATACACTAAAACTAATTTTCGTATACAGTTATTGATTAAGAATATGAAATAAGTTAACATGATTGCATGTTTTACAACACATTGACTTTGTTGGGAATACTTTTTGTTAAGATATCTGTAGATCTTGAAAGGGAGAGTTACTTTTTTTTTCTTAGCAACTTACCATCCCCACTGAATGCTGCTGTGTTAGGAAGAAGAAATTGTGTGAGAAACAACTGCTTGACTAGGAATCAGTAGGGCCATTTGATGTCAAGTGAGCAACCAAAATGCTAAAAGCCCTCAGAACATATATATGTTTAAAAATAGTGAAAGCACCTAAAAATAGTTTTAAAAAAACTTAAAAGCTACACCTGTGCTCTTTTTAGAAAGTTAATACATAAAGGATGATTTTATTCAAACAGAAATAGTAAATACACACATGTATTGGAAACGTACTAAAGAATGGCATTACAACTGGAAAATAACTTCTTCATGTAAACTTAATTCCAAGAGAGGTAGCTTGGGCTGTTACAAAATAATCTGTGACACAAGATGCAAAATAGCATGTCTTAAAATGAGGGGCTCTGTAGTAAAATGGGAAGTTTTGAGGGAAAGAGAAGGGGGATCTGGGTGTAACCCTGGTTAGGAGTGCTGACAGCAGGGTAAGAGAGGAGAGGTTTTTCCTCTTCTCAGCTGTAATGAGGCACACCTAGGTCCAATGCTGGGCTCTCAGTACAAGAGGCAGGCAGATACTGGAATGAACCCAGAGAAGGATCACAAAGATCGTTGCAGAACAGGAATATCTGTCCTACAAAGAGAGGCTGAGAGAGCTGGGACTGTTCAGCTGGGAGCAGAAAAGTCTAAATACACTGATGCTGCTATGAAACCCATATGGTGGGGGGGGGGAAATCCCGTTTTCCCTATTTTTAGTGATACATAAAACTTGAGAAGATGTTATTGTCCTGTTGTTAGGTGGGTTTTTTGTATTTGCTTTTAGATAACAGACACAAATCATTAGTGGGAAAGACTGCTGTGGGATAATTAGAAAAAATTTTCTCTTTCAAATGCTGCTTCTGCTTCCTTTCAGTTTTTCTGTGCATATGAGACCATTGTCTCATTGCAGCCTCCCATCTCATTGCTGGGCTCTCCTAATGAAATGGGAATTTCTGCAGGAACCCAGGATATGACTAACAAGAGATTCACTGTGCAATAAGATTTCCAGTTTCTGAGTTCTGGACACCTCTTCAAGGACCCTCCTTGAACTGTCAAGTTCTTTAAATAAATATTGAATGCCAGTCTGAAAAGTAATGAAGTCTCTTCTCTTTCTGCAGTATGGAGCAGTAAAAGAGATGTGTGGATTTTTTTGGTTACTTTAATAGCTGGAATTGAAGCTAAAACAATGGGTAGTTTGGTTATACAAGGATTTTAAAATGCATTACTTTGCTATTATTGGCAACGTGGAATCTAGGTTTGCAATTATCTGGAACTGTAAATTATTTAAAATCAATATGTCGATACTTTGTGTGATATATGTTTAATATGGAGCTAGACATTTATTTATGATTATGACTCCTTTTTATTGGTCTAGTAAATGTAGCTATTTAGAAGATATTTCCAGATGATCATAATTTTAATAGCACATAGATATTACTGAAAATTATAGATGGCAGCAGCCCAGCATTCCTTCTATTTCTTAAATCATACATGTATATATGCTGCCAAAGACTTGAATAGATTCTTTTGCAGAATCATTTGTAGCCTCCTCTGGAATGCAAAAGTGGTTTGGTTTTGTTGTTCTGGGTTTTTTTCAAGAAATTGAATATTAGAATAGCATAGTAAATATAAAAATATGCTTATTAGGGTACCATTCTCAATACAGAAGGATACATAAAAAGTTGGATCATTGTCTTCAAAACATTTGTGAAAATAATTTTCTCTTTACAAGATTGTGTTTTAGATTATTTTAAGTGTATCATCTGAAACACAGATGTCCAGATGTTTCGAACAGATTTTTAGTGTAACTGAAAACTTCGGTTTGCCCTGAAAAAATAGAACAGATGAGAAATTCCAGGCCATTCACTTTCTTACTACTGTCTTTTTATAGCATATTGCTGCAATTATAGCACTGGACATACAGCTGAATTGATGCTTATAAGAGTTGTGCTCTTGCTTTGCAAGGAGAGGAAATATTGGATAACAATGGGATCGTTTTCCACATTGTTTTTAGCAATAAAAGGATGCAGATGACAGTGTTAGGATTTAGATGTATTAAGGCCACTTAATGTATGTGACAAATATTTTGTGTTACAGCAGTTGCACAATTCCTGATTTTACATCTATTCTTTGAATTCCAGCAGAGCAGAGTGCTCTGCTTCTGACAGAATGTCTTCTCATTATTGCTTCAGATCATCACTCCTAGTGAGGCTCCTCAAATCTATTTTTATTCTCCCTCAAGGAAATTAAACTTCAAATAAATGAAACTTCTTATCATGTTGAATTTCTCTATGTGGTCTGATCTTTGTTGTCCTTGTCCAGAAACTTGTTTGTTTAAAGTGATGGAGAAATACAGACCTGGGAATAATTCATAAATAACCAATAGGAGAAGTTTTCATTGAGTTTATCCAATACATTTGAGGAATATCCTATTTTTGCAGGTATCTTTCATAAATCAAAATTCTTTCAGCTTTTTTTGTGATGAGTTCAGGACCTCATCTTTAAAGCTTGAATGATCTATTTATTGTAGAAAATAAAAGGATGGCCAAGGATGTATTGGTGAGGAAAGTAGAAATCTTTCTTTTTCCATTTTTAAAAATAGTACTTTAGGAATTACTGCAATACTCATCCCAAGGGAATAAGTTTCTTTTTCTGTTTTTCATTTTTGGACGTGCATATGTTCTTAAGTTGGCAAAGGTATGCTAGGAGGATGTGGTGGCTTTTCTATTTTTAAATGAAAGTTAATTTTGAAAAGTACTTTGGTACTTACTTTTTGGTACTTATTTCTTGGTATAGGGAATCTGTGTATATTCAACATTCCGATGGGGGTTTTTTTGTTTAAAAAAGGAAAAATTCCCAAATTCTGTATTTCATCAAGGGATGTGTTTTTAATAATTCTGATGCGATTCCATCAAATTTCTATGTAAGGCTCAGAAAATCAACAGGAATTGCACAGGTCTGAGCACTAAATGCTTAAACTTCTAAATACTGCATTACTCTGAGTGTAATAGCCAAGTACGCAAACCTAAAGTTATTAATCTCACTCTGAAACCTTAAAAGGGAATTTTCCTTAACAATTGGTTGTGATCACATTCACTTTCAATCCTCACTTGTAGTCTAGCCACTTGAGAGTGCAGTTCTACAGCAGCACATTAACTTTAGTTGCCAATATTGACTTCTGGAGGGAACAACACTGTGTGCAGTGGAGGGGGCCAGGGTGAGGGGAACTGGGTTGGAAGATCTGTGTCTCAAGAGACAGTCAGCACTTCTTTTGATCTTAGAGGCACACACCACATCTTTTCTATCCTACTGCATCAAAACTGCCTGATGGCAGCAGTGGGAAGTGTGTTGGCAGCAGTAATTTCCCCTAAAGACTGTCATGGATAAGGAGAAAGTTTGTTTAAAAAAAAAGGTGGGGGATGGAACAGAAACAGAACTTTAAAGAAGGACCATTAATTCTCACATTCTGGTCAAAACTCAGAACAGGATCTTGTGTTCAGCTATGTAGAATGAAGAAAAACAATAACTTTCTGTTCACATGGTAGATTTGCTCTTCCTTCATGAAGTTTTGTTGTTGCATTGGTGCAGCTACTTCTCATCATGGTAAAGGAGGTGTTGGACTCCAGCAGTAGGCACTGACACACTTGGAGACCACACCACCATTCTAACCCAAGACTAAGTGCATAAACTTTGATTTTAAATAATTTTAAAAGTAAGAAAGGTAAAATGAGGCATATTTTGTGTTCAAACCATTCAACTATTGCAATGTACTAGGAATAGATTGTGTGGACAACCTCCTAACACAACACTGAAAAGCAGATGGGCAGTTTCACTGTTGGCTTAAAACCAAGCTCCTGCTCTGAAGTCACCCCAAATCTGCCTTGTAATTCTTCTGACGTTTCAAAATGAGACCACATCAATATTCAGTTCATAACTCTCCTAATTGTATGGCTTTTTCTTTAAACTGAATTTCCCTACTGAGGTACCCCCATACAGTCCATTTCACTTTAGATGTCCTCCAAGTAGAGCATACAGAATACGGCATGGGAGCGTTTTATGAGCAGCACATTGAGAGCAATTAACACTGAAATTGAATCTACATCAGGATAACAACAGGCGATAATACTATTTAACAACTGTTAAATGGTGTTAATGGCTAAGTGTAGACCACAAGCCCAACAGATGAGGATGCAGTGAAACTCGGCAGGCATGTAAATTAACAAAAACCAAATGGATAATTTAGAAACGTATATGCCACTGAAAAACTGCAAATTATTTTAGAATGCTCTAATTACCTAAGATTTTTTTTCTAAGTGAAAACGCTGGTGGGGCAAGGAAGGTCATTTTGCTAGAGGCTTTTTAAATTGGAAAAAATCAATTTGGTTAAAGTGTTTTTAAAAGGGGTGTTTACATGTATTATGTTCCTATTCTTTTTTATGTCCTAGTTTTCTGAGCTGATAACTGTTATTTTGATGTGTTGTGCAGAACTTAACTGGATTTAAGTGGATACAGGAACCTAGAGGACAATAGTAGATAGTCAAGTACCCAAATGCTAATTGAGTCCTGGAGTAGAAGCAGTTTGAAATTTATAGTATTTTGGAAATTAAATACTCTGTGGAAAGTTTAACAAACTAAACCCCTTTTTTTTTTAAAAGTTAACCTAGCTTAATGGAGTGAGTTGTATTTTCGTTCTCGTTATAGAATTTAAAATCTATCTAAAACATAAATTTTTGCTGTAGAGTCTAAAGACTGCAGCGAACACAATTTTAGCATAGTACTCAAGTTTGCCTTGATTCCTACCTATTCTGCCAGCTGCTCCAATTTATTCAGCATTTACCTCAGCATCCTGAAAAAGCAAATCAATACTTTCCCCAAATTTCTTTCTAAATGGAACTTTTCTGAAGGCACTTTAATTTACTCTATGGGAACAGGAAAAGTTGAGCTAGCTGTTTGGACTGAAGCTGCACAGACGTGGTCCCAGTTCCTCAGCTGCTGAGGCAGAGATGCCAGTGGCTCTGGTGGCACTGGCCATATGCCTCTTGCCTCTGGCCCATACTGTGCATGGGCTACTCCTGCCAGCTCAGTCCTGGCCTTCCAGCATGCCCAGCACACACTGCTCCAGTCCAGATAATCAAAACTCTTCTACTTTGGAGGGCTTTTTGTCATAGAAGCAGTCACAGATATAGAAGAAAAAAATTGCAGGTGCTCTTATTAATAAAATATTTATTGTTTTAATAAATAAATTTTATTTATAAAATTAAAAATTTATTATATTATTATTTTATCACAGTAAAAATGGCTGCTTGCTGATTTTCTTATGATGCTGTCAGGTTTGAAGACATTTCTTTTGGAAATATAATTGCAGTGTACTGATATATTAGGCTATTTAACTTTTTTCACACACACACACACACAGATAGACATCTACACCCAATTTTGTGCTCCTTCTAAAATCTTCATGCAATTAGTTTTAGAATTTGGCCACAGGGATTTTGCTGAAATTGCCTATTTCAGGCAGCATTCTCAATAGTTAATTATCCATTTAGTGTGGGCCAAATCCTAAAAGGTCTTCAATTGCCTTTGAATGGCAAGTCCCTTAAGGAGCAAATGAATGGTGATGGGTTATCAGCCCAGATAGATGAGAAGAGAATAATGGAGGATGTGAACGATTCATTAAAAATATCACTTTTTATGTTATCTTGACACACACAGTAACCTGCTCAGTCTAGGCCTCACTCTCCATCTGTTAATTCCATGTTATTAAGGTTTTGATTTCTTGAGAAAACAGATGGCTATCAACTAAAACAGGTGTTCACATTGCACTTTTTAAAGTTTAAATGCTGAACAGGTATAAATTTAAGTTTGCTTTGGTACAAAGGGAATTAGTGCTTTGAAAGATGTGTGAGTAGAGAATAATTTGTGGGGAGTAGGGTCAAGAAATTCAGTAGAACTACACCTACATACAATTAGCTATGGACCTTTGCCATCATAGAACACGAGGGGAGATGACAGCAGAAAGATTTAAAGGAACACAGTTTATTCTGAATCCATGTCCTATATCTCTGGTTGAGAATATACACCAAGAAAATGTGACCCAAATGCATTGCAGTGAGTGAAAGAGGAGAACCAGTGAATTTGCTGTTGTTCAGTGATTCTTCCAGAGCTTTTGGGTGGCTTAGTGCACTGTTGCCTTGTTAGAATACAAAAGCCTCGAACTAGACCTCTGGGTAAAATGAAATCAAATTCAAATTTGTTGTTCCAATTGTAAAACTTTCTCAAATTCTGAAAAACAAAAATGTTAGGTAAAATAAGGTGGACTATATAATCTAATGGCATAGAATGGCATAGCATTGCCTGTGAAACTTAAAGTCTGCACTGTTTCCATGCCTCATTTTTCATCCAATTTTGCATTAATAATAATACAAAAAATGTGTGGTTAAATAATGTAACAAGGTTGGGTTATTCTCACATGCATACAATTTTCTCTACACTACTTATCAAAGATTCAAAAGTCCCTACTGTAGTGTGATCTCATTGTGAGGGTCCTATTATTTTTATGATCTATATTTCAGCATATAAACTAGCATTCAGTGAACAGGTGAATAATTTAAATTAACTTGCATCAATTGAATGAACAACACAAATTTCTATGAAGCAAAAATATTTGCTCATTTGTTAATTTACTAATTAGCAGACAGAGGCATCTGTATGCAAGTTCCAAAATATATGTTAAATAGCACCTTGATTTACTCTCCTCTGTGGGCTCTGTCACTTTGTGACAATCAGCAAGGGAAAAGGATCAGTGGGTTACAGAATCTCTGCCCCCCTCTTTCTTCTCCTCTTGATGTGCTCTGAATGACTGAGAGGACAGAGTAATTGAGAAAAACCTTGACTTTCCTTACCTTCCTTTTAGAGGCATTTTTAGAGTACACAATGACATTGCTTTCTACCTTCTGTGACCATCTATAATTTCCCTTAAGAGCGGAGTACTGACAAGGATGTTATTTATCCATAAATACATGAGGCAGAGCCATACAGTGAAGTGCTAAGGATTGCTTCCTTCTAAGTTTCCAGTCTGTGAGGATGGGATGCTGTTGAGCTTATTGAGATGTGTGTCAGCTTTGAATGGAGTTGCAACTCTGGCTGGTGGTAGCCTGAATATGCACACATTTATCCATCTTCTGCATGAAGAACAAACCCTGGTTAGCCAAGGTACTAGCAAGCATGGAACAGGAGAAAGTTATTTACAATGTGCTTATTTGCAATGTGCTTACTCCCACAGAAAAAACCTTTTGTACCTTCTATTTGAACATAAGAGTAAAGAAATGTTCTTATTATTATTCAAAGAGCTGTTGAACATTTGTAGGGTTGATGCACTATTAACATTCTTTTCTAGGTTTTAACATTATTATTAGACTTTAATCCATTCACTGGTTCATGAAGAGTGTGGCTACATTAGCAGCTGGGTTTGCTGAAAGGTGCAGATTTGCTTTGTACCTGACCTTGGAGCCTTGCAGCCCTCAGTTGAGCACAGTCTGAGTGCATTCAAGGTGTATTTCCTTCAGGTGGAAAAAGGGTAAAATGAGCACTCTGAAGAAGAGCATTTTGCAGCTGGAGCATGCCTAATTTCCAGAACAGACAAAAAATGAACCTGTGATCAGGGTATGATGGAGGGAACTGAAGCTCTCTCCTTTCCCCTTTATACCAAAACAAAGATGTACAGTAGAGGTGCTGACACACTCACACCATTAACTTGGCTTAGTTTTGAGAGGAGTGTGTAGGAAAGAAAGATTATATGCCACGTTTATTGGATATTAAAGCCAAAAAGCTCCTCCCCACTTAAAAAGTTACTTTAGTCTGTTTTTGAGGCCATACTGAAATGTATTAGAGCCATTGGGGTCCTTAGAAAATTCTCTGTGCAATTGTACGGATTCCATAGTTTGCATTTGGATTTCAGCACCCTAGATATTGTTTCTGGGGATATGCTTGCTTGTTTTCTTTGGCTCTAAGAAGTAGGATAAATGTGAATTTAATATTGTAGATATTGCTATGTAGTGAAAGTATGGAGCTGAAGGAAAACAGAGGGTTTAGGAATTATTATGCTATACTTCTTTTCCAAATGAGTTTTTTTCTTGTGAGCCACAACAATAGTTAGATACAAGGGGAAGGAAACAGAAAATCTATTACTCCTCTAGTCAACTGAACAATAGGATTATGTGCACAGGAGCAAAAGCCTTTCAGTTGTTGAGTGATGCAGCTGATGTTTCCTATTAAGAACAAGACTTCATCTAAGAGGCCAATGCACTTTTTCATAGGTCAGAGGGAATTTCCCGTAGCAGACTCAAAGCAAAATCCATTTTTAAAGGCCTTGCGGAGTCATGCTAAGGAAAGCATTTGTTGGTATGAGCCAAGAATTTTTGTCTCAGTTGACCAGCAACAGGCTAATTCTGAACATGCTGAGTCAAATTTCCAGCTGGTATAAATCAGGGCTTCCCTACTGACATTTGGTGCTCAAGGATGGGTTGGGGCCCTTCTCCCTTCTGCTGGTGTTTGCCCTATTAATTGTGGCTTCAAATGAATTTCAGGCATGCTTTTCATCTGCCAGAGTGCTGAAGGATGGGAGAGATGGGGGTGGGTTTTTTTAATGTTTTTATAATTTTTTAGTGACAGAGTAAAACGTATATTTATGCAGATCACTAAGTTTTTGATACAGTACTTTTATTGTCACACTAATGAGCACAACAAGGTGGGTGTTAGTAAGCTACTAACAGATGTTTTAGGGAAGATTATTTCTTGAATGAAAAAACCTATAATATACAAGAGATAAGATTCTATTGATCTCTTGTCCTGTCCAATAAGCATCATGCTTATGCTGGCTACCATTCCATGGAATGCTGGATACAGAACTACCTAAACCAGAAAAGCATTTCTAATTTCTGCCACCCACTGCTCTTGCTGCTCCCCCTAAGTGTACCTGGGAGGAAGAGGAGCAGCCCAAATGGGAAATGGAGCTGGCTGAGCAGGCAGCTGGGTCCCAGTCTCCTTTGGCACAGCTGGAGTGAGCAGTGTGACCTCTGGCTGCTGCCCTTGATGCTCTCTGCTTGCTCTCGTTCTCCAGGAATTTGCGTTTATTTGCATTCTTTCTCTCTATTTTTTAAATTTTTTTTTCTCTCCTTAATTAGTATCCATGCTTTGCTTCAGTACTTGCTGATAATTGGAGAACAAATGAGCCAGAAATAAGTATTGATTTGCTTTTTAGCTGTTTAGGGGATTTATTAGGGATAGTCTTGAAAGGAATAATAGATAAAAATTTGAAGGAATGGGGCCAGATCCAGTCCTTGGCACTCTGCATGCAAACTGAAGTACTTTGAATGACTCCAGGCTGCAGCTCTGCAATACAGTGACAGGAAAGGCAGAAGAAGAAAAAGATGAAGTTAGAAGAAATTGAGAGCAACCCTAGAGCCAGTTCAGTGCCCTAAACAACCTCTGTGCTTCACTCATGCTAGTAGAAATATGGTGTGAAATTTAACTATATCCAGTTTTGCTCTCATCTAAAATATTTTTTATGGTTCATCACAGTGATTATCCTTTGATGTTACTGAGCAGTGTATGTGTAAGAAATACGTACAAGAATCCTCTGCTCTAAAAATTAGATGGTCAGTAATTAACATAATTTGTTTGACAGCTTCACAGTATGCCTGTCTTAAAAAATATTGATGATTTTGATTTTTATTTTTTTATGTTGAATATTCATTCTGTTCTACTTATGTTACATCCTTAATCTACAGAAGGGAAGATGCCTTCACATTTCCTATTGGGGTAAATCCCTTGCACTGGCAATCAAAATTTGGCATTGTGGGGGAAGGGCCCACTTCTCTTCCCCCCTCTCCTCAGAAACTGTGAGGTGGCTGACACAGAAAATTATCTATAGGAATGTTGAATCAAGACAGTGTAAACACAAAAATATTCTTGTTAATTTGAGTGCTTCAGTGAAATTATCTATCATACTCTTTCTTAATATTTGTAGTATTAGGACTAAACTTGTTAGAATAATCCCTTATATTTTACCAGATGTATTGTTTCTACAGTGAAGTTGTCTTATGAGTCCTTGACTAATGTTTTGCAATTTTTTTTTTTAATAATAAAATAAAACAGGGATTTAATTCAGATTTAAAGATAATGAATTGCCTTAAATAAATTGCCTTCATGCTAGGGGAAGCAGTGGGTTGGGGCTCCAACTATAAAAATGTAATATAGGTCAATTAATATGAGATTTTTTTTCCCCTACTGGACTTACGATTCATTCTTAAAGTAGAATTTGGGAAGAAAAAAGTAACATTTTTATTTCTTATGTTCTGCTTTCGATTAGGATAACAAGCCAGTTCAGATTTCTTTATCTCCTCTGTTTATTTTGATTTCACTATATTTAATTAACTTGATGAAATATTTTGTGATAACTACACAATAAAATAATTAGAAATATTTATTATATTATTTTGTGTTATATCAACCTTTATTGCCTTTCTAGACTATGTTAAATAGAAGGAAATTGAAATATACTCAAGGTTCATAGAATGAGACAAAGGCTAAAGATAATTGCAAAACTATAAAAGTGTTTTTCTCAGAACTGTAGCATTTTCAGCATATATTGGAATATTTATGAGGGTTAAAGATATGTCAATTAAAAAAATAAATAGATTTTTTTGTCTGTATCTTATTATACAGCATTTAAGGATTGATTGTTATAAAGTTAACTTATATTTCTAAATTGTCATGCTACCCTTAGGAAAGCTAGACAAATTCAAAGATGATTGAAACGCTCTGCATTTGAATCTGGAAATGATTCTGAAATGCAGTGCTTAACAGGTGATTCACATTTTTAGAAAAGCAGTTGGAAGCTATCCCTTATAAATATTGAAGTTATGAGCAGTCTTAAAAAGTGGAAGGAACCTCCAACTTTTCTAAGTAGAGGAAACAGCAAATCCTGGGCCCTCCAAGTAGATCTATATAATTTTGCCCATACAGAAAGTCACAAGTCGCTTGTTAGTGACTCCTCTGTCTCAAAAGCAGGTAGGAGATAGGATGGGTTAATATAAAGCTTTTCAAAGATGTGAACAATTATTTAATTTCAGACACAGTGGCTAGTGCCCTGAAAGCCACTGGGGCTGTTCCATGCTTAAATGGGAGCCATGAAGTAACTACAGATATGAAAAGGCCTAACATTGCAAGATACAAAATGTGATAAATCATCTCCAAATGTAAGTGATGTTTGTGTTCCCTTTAAATAATTTGCTCGAGTCCTGGTGAAATTATACATTCATTGGGTTTTTTTTAAACATAGAAAGTTGGTGTCAAATTTTGTTTAAGTCTATCAAGATGTGATGCAGGATGCCCCGTGGTTTCTCTTCTTTAGTGGAAAATACTGCAAAATGAGTGATGAGTCAAATTAGGCAGTTGACGGCTACTCCTCTTTTCCGAGCACTCTGTCTTTAGATCTGTCAATAAAAATAAAATTGCCTTTGGTAACTCATGGCATGGAAGAAAGGCAAATGTTATGATGACATAGGTGCCAAAGCAAGATTTGAGACTTTTTCTGAAAGTACAGATCCTGAAAGTGCCTGCAATGCAATTAGAAAACTTGAGTTATACCAAATTCCATGATCTGTTAAAAAGTTCTGATGGTAGATCGAAAATTCCAATGGTAGATCAAAAAAGATGTTCACTCCATCAGAAATACAGTTATTTGAATAGTCAACTTCCTCCATATCATGTTTGCATATGTAAAATCAAGTCTCTTTGATAGCAAAACTGTTTTCTGAGAAGAACGTCACAAGCTGTGGAGCCTGTGTTTTGGCTGGGGCCCAGGGCACTACATAGTGAGAGAATGGAGCTGAATTAGCATTGGCTCATCCTAACCCAGTCCTGCGGCCCAGGAAATCTGTCCATAAATCTTTTGTGTCCTACTAAACTAACTTTCCCTGCTAATCATTTGCCACGATGCCATAGCAGAGTGATTCCAAGAGGTATTGATTTGAAATCATGACATTTTGTAAGGGAAAGAAGCAAAAGGGCTACAAAGCAAGAAAGATAGTAAAACTATGCCTCTGGTAAGTAACTAGGAGCTTTTAGTATAAGTAGTAAAAAATTAATAAATTCAGGTTATGATGTGTTTAAAATCACCCAAAGAAACCTCAACTCGTTGTGTTAGATAAGTGGTCCCTTGGTTTTAACGTAATTAGTTAATAAAACAACAACACTAATGAGACATTTGACTAAACAAAACAAAGTCAGTCACAAGTCTCTCTAATTTCCCGAGAGAATAGAACACCTAGCCTTGTCGTCTGTCTTACTATACATAAATAAATATTCCCTGTCTAAACTTATAATACTTGGGAAGATAAGTGACAAAAACATGACAGTACAAGAGCTGATGCCTATCCATCATAATTCCTCCTTAGCCATTTGGCAACACATGCAAGAAATCATGCTAATTTATGTATATTTTTCATTATTTAGATGTGAATATAAACCAAGCTTTTGCATTGAAATCTTTCATGTTGGAACACTTAATATATGTGTTAGAGTGCTGTTACTAAGAACTTTTTTGACCAGTGTAACTCTGGAATGCCACATAACTTTAATCACTGGATAACAAGGCACCATTTTCAGTGAGATTTCAACTCATAAAAATTGCACCCTAGGGGAGTATAATAAAAACGTAGCAAGTGTTTTCTGAAGATCAGTGCTGAACAAATAAGAAATCTACAACAATCAATGAATAATCAAAGTCCTAAGTAATTTATAAGTCTTAAGAAAAACAAACACACACATTCCTGCCCCCCACCCAACTGATCAAAAAATCCAAATAAACACCCAAAAACCCAGCCCTGAAACTCTTAGGTAATACAGGGACAGTTATATTTTAGAACACCTATATTTCCAAAGTAGTGATTGTACTTTTAGGGTAAGCAAATACTTCTGTTTTAATTTTTCTTCACCTTTACCCAAAAAGGAAGATTTAGTTGCCTGTAGTAAATGAGGATTAGAATTATGGTTACTTATTAAAACTAAAATGTGTTAGGAGTTTAATTATATTAATGAACTGCTGAGCATCTTCTTTCTCCTTTTTCTTTCCTCATGAAAAAAGCAAGTAAAGCAAAACCCAAGAACTGATGTGGAAGGAGCTCTGATTCACTGCCCTGGCTTAATTAAACTTTTACACTAGACCGATTAGGAAGAAGTAACTTGTTTTTATTTTATGCTTAACTTTATGGTTTAACAATATGCATTCAAATTTCCCCCTTTAATTAGACCAGAATATGAACGTCAGGAGCATCATAAATATTGACAAAAAAAAAAAAAAAGGGCAGATATTTGACATGGACAAAATCAGAGTAACAATGGTATGGATATAGCAATGAATTAGCAGTAGAAGAGTTGACCACCCAGCTGGCCAATGGTAGTAATCAAATAGTTTCACTTCCCTTCCATATACGTCCACTCACACAAGAGAAACTCATTTGACTCATTTATACTGTTCCATAAACATGTGTGCAGTAAATGAACTTTATAAAAATAATATATGTGGTGGGCTAATTGGAAATTTGAGACAAATTCTCAAAATGATGATACAATTGTATGGGATTTTGTTTTGAAACTGCCCCATTGGTGACAACAGAAACTCTTGAAAGTTAGATTCATTCTTGCAGGTGAAATCTGAGGTCTCAGCACTATATCAGCTTTATTTACTAACTCTGTCCTTTGAATCATACTTTTTTGACTACTCTTCTACTTAGTCTTAAGAATATTTCCTGTAGTACATGTCTGTGTTTGTTAGCATAGCAATCATACAAAAACCAGGAAAGCTGAGGAGTTTGCCTTTGAAAAGCACTGAAATAATTGTTAAAAATACTAGATGATTGGGTAAAGTCTCTCAGGACATGCACCGAGAGAGTGAAATTTCTTTATCTTTCCAGCATGGCCACATTGTGTTTCTTCTTCTGCAAGAGGCCGTGAAAAGTTTTGGCACTAGCTGGGACATCCTTTGTGCAGCAATTTCCCAGTCAGTCTTTCTGGCAGACTTTCCAGACTCTTTCCTTCTGCTGGAAATGGTGTTTTACAGTATTTTACAGCTGTCCCAAAAGGCCCTTTGGGACTCTTGGCAGTGAGGTGACCTAAATTTCCAATATGCATAGGGCATACAGTTTGATCCACAATGAGCTCAAACAATGTGTTTAATTCCCATGTTCATCCTATTGAGTGATACAAAGAGTAGGAAGGCAAAAATTATTCTAAGCCTCTCAAAAATGGAACAAAATTTTAGCATATTTTGTGAGGGAAAATGTAGATGAGAGGCCTAATGAAATATGGTGAAAAAGGCATGCTTTACAAAAGAGATTGACAAACATTTAGAAAATATTTTACATGGACAAATAGATGTTATTTTCCAGTTTGAAGGTCTAGTCATGATTTACTTTGAAAATAATATGCTTCTGTATATAGAACTAAATCTCAGGAACTAACATGTAATAAATGTGAATCCTTAAAAAGCTCCCAGTCCTTTAACTGCTGCTATAAAGAGTCACATGTTTTGCTACTGTAATATTGTCTCAAATGGAATTTACTCTGTTAACAATTGTGTAGCCTTATTAATATAGTTAATGAATTGATTTTATTGTTAAAACTCTCAATGCAACCTACAAATAACATCATGAATATTTAATCAGCCATGGATCTCAGTTAGCAGTTCCAAAAATCAGTCAGTCATATCAGATCAATTTTCATAGTTTCTTTGCATACAATCAGTTAGTTGTTGAATTAAAGATGTTTTGTCATTTTAAGAAATCACAGAGACTTTCTGTAGGAGGAAGAGTTCCCAGCTCTGCTCTTTGACACCCCTGACTTACACATCTGCCTGCTCTTGTTTTAGTTGCTTTCAATCTACTTTTCCCCCTCCCCTAAGAGAAAGGAGCTGAGAGCTCAGTTTTATAGATTTCCAGGTTTCTCTGGCACAGTGTTGCCAGTCCAGCTACCCCTGTGGTATGGGGCCCGTTAGAGGCTCGACTTCAGAATTAGTCCTTCTGATAGTTCAACAGTTCTGCTCAGGGCGAAGCAAATGAGTTCTGACATTCCCTCCATCAGCCTGCTACACATTTTTTATCTTGAAGCCCAGAATACATACATTATACTCTGGAAGAGATGAGCTTTTTCACAGAATTGTGTTATCTGCTTGCAGCCTGCTAGCAATGTTAATGACTCTGCTGATCTTTTGAATTTGGAGAACTGGAAAGCCAGGATCCCTTCAGATCCAGCCATTACAACACAGGCCTCCTGTTCTCTGAAGGACCCTTTTAATGTTTCATAATTATGCCTATTTTGAAAGGGGGAAAGCCCCGTGTTTTGTACCACATTCTGCAATTACGTAGTAGCAAGGAAATTGAAAAAAATCCCAGGATCTCACCCCATTTATGAATTTGAGATCATGGATAGCCAGGGCTCAATCCATTTGAATGAGGTGCTCTTGCCCTTCCCTGAACATAGTACAATGTCATGAAATTTTTAGCAGAAAAACAGAAAGTAAAATTCTGTACATGAGAATGGAAACATCTTTAAAATATTAAGAGAGAGAGGTGCTTGCTGAGATGCATTTTTAAGTTCCCAGAGATTTTTAGGTTACATAATCTTTGGAAAATGAGTACGTTAAACGTGAGAAAACGACACATAGTCAAACTCACTAAATGTGAAGCTTTTTCATAAAATAATACAACAGGAGGACCACTTAGGAATTTATCATTGCACCATAATTTTATGACTGAACACCAGAGACAATGGTGGTGAGTACCACTACCCTCACCTGAGACATAGGCAATTTTACTTCAAGCTGTTATTTTGAGGAAAGGAGAAGCAGAAACAGAATTTGATTAATTCCTTATATATATATATAATTTTTAGTGAGTAACAAACGACAATGTTTCAGGGCCTTGATGATGTTTTCGTGAGTAGCCTTCCAGAGTCTATGTGTCTATTGAGTTAATTCATCCTAGAAACTCTTGAATACCATTCTTCTGCTTCTGTTCATCTGAATCACTTAGAAAATTGAGCTGAAATGCACTTTTTCAGGAAACTGAATAGTTTCAAAGGTATGGTGAGGAATTGGGAGAAGGTGTTTTCTCATTATGAAAATATTGCTTGACTTTTAGTTTAGCAGAATTCTGTGAGCCCAGAAATGCATCTTTGAACTTTAAATGAAGTCACTGTACCATTGGATACACCACCACTTAAGTGCTGTAATCCAAAAAAGTCACAATTCTTGAACATTAAATGCAACCAGTGAAATTTAAAAGGATGGTATCCAAGATTTTGACAGAAGCAGTTTTGCTGACAAGTGCTCAGTAGTGCTATGCTAATAAATATGTAAATTCTATTGTATTTTTAGCTCATTTTACTGCTTAACTTTCTTTAAAGTATAGATTCACTAGAGATACTCTTTTCTTTGACTTCATAAACTTAAAAATACATTCTGTTCTAAAAATAAAGTGCAGAAACTTCAGTTTTCTAATAAAGGCTGTTCTTTTTTTTAAATTTTTTTTTTTACCTTTGTTTCTGTATCTACTTGGAATTGAACAGGATGTGTTTAAAAAAAAAAGAGAAAGTTTCGACTGAAGGCATGTGTATGCCTTTCTCTGAGAAGGTCATTGAACATAATCAAACCACTGGATTTCTGAAAGCTGATCCATTGCAAATAGATAAAAAAACTATATTAGTAACAATGCTCTCTGCAAGGTGACTGAGAAACTTAGCTCTAAATGAGGACAGAGATTTGCCCTGTAATCCTTGCAATGTGTTCCACTGAATAAGGAGTCAAACAGGAAGACTTACAATTGGCTTTGCAACTTTGAAAAGCTGTGCTCTATTTAGGGGGGGAAAAAAAAAGTCTATCTCTTGACTATATTTATGGCCAAATCTATGACTTGAGTTTTTGGGGTTTTTTTAAGTGAAATGGAAACGATTGGGTTCCATTTACAATTTTCAACTAAGCCTTTTAAAAAAGCTTTAGGGAAACAGATATCTCTTCCTTACCTTAATGTATTAATGTAATAACAGGTAATGTACAATTAATGTACCCAGGTAATTTTCTTTACCAGTTTACAGCTCTGATAAAGCCATTAAAAGTTATTCAAAATACAAGAATCTGGTATTGATACCCTTTAATAATATCCAGATTGAGCATAAAATCAATCTTTTGTGTTGATGCAAATATAAAAATGAAACCAAGTATTTCAGTATTTAGTTTATTTCAGTAATATTGAACTGGCATTTAAAACTAAAGCAGGGAAAGATATTTAGTCATTTATAAGTTAATTTTGCAGTTTAGAAGTTTTTATTACCCTTAAATGCCTTTAAATTAATATTTTGTCAAAATATGTTTCATAATTGTACAATACACATAATTTTGAGATTTGGTTCTTTAATTTTTTTTAGTGTTTGTGCTTTTTTTCACCTGGATTGTGGCTTTTGTATTTTTGTTTTTTCTGTTTTCAGACCAAAATTAGTGCAAAAATAAGCAGAATGGACACTGGAGTCCAGTGGAGTCCATAAAAGAAAGTGGCAATATTTTTCAAGTTATTTCAATATAATGAGAGGGTAAACATTTTCACAAATATCTTTGCTGTAGTTTTAAGCACTATTTTGAGGTGCATTTCTGAGTGTTTTCTCCAGGAACACTGCAGAATTCTACTTTTCTTGCAAATACAAGGCTGCAATTTGTCTGACCTTTTTTCTGTTTTCCATCTGCATTCATTAAATGAATGGCTCTCCATTTTGCAGCTGAGGGAAGTACAACTTTGGATGAAAAATGTTGCCATTAAAAAAGAGGGAACAAATTGCATAAATTATAAATGACCTGTAGAAACTGAAATGTGCTACCACATTACCTTGATTATACATGCATGGGGTTTTTGTCATTAATCCAACAAAATAGCATGGTAACCTGTGGAACTCATGCAGATACGGATCTTTTAAAGAAATAGAACTCCAAATGGGTTTAAATTTATAACATTGCATTATGTTTTATAAGGAGGAAAAAGGTACACTCAGTTCCTGAGTTTATACTCCTACTTTTACACATCTGCACAGTTGCGTTTTGCTGCTGCTTTCTAAAAGTTTGCCTTTCATTGAAATACTTTTTTAAAAAAGGTGCTTCTGTTGATCTCTGAGCTAGCACTTGAGATTGCATTAGATTTATAAGGATTGCCATAGGAAAAGAAATCTGCTTATTGCAGCCTTGCTGTGTCAAATAATTTGGCTAATCTGAAGCTTAGGAAATTTTCAATGCCTGCTTGCATGCTGAGGCATTTCACAATTTCAGATTGCTGAATATTTATGCAACAATAAATCTTACGAATAAATTAATACATAGATATTATTCAGTGTGTTTCATTTTTGAGTATTTTTAGGATTATTATAAGGACACAGAGAATAATAGATCAGGCCTCAGACTCATCTGCCATACTATCCTGCTTCTATTGTTGTACTGTAAGAGCAGGTAAAAACCCAATTTTTCCAGAATTTTCTCACAATCTCCATCAATCTACAGCTCAGGAAGTTAAAGACCTGTGTTCTTCTTCCAAGAACATCTTCAGATACCTTTTAAAATTGTGTCAAATGCAATAATACTGGTTGGCTAGTCAGGGTACAGCTGAGCTCTCCAGTGGGTGAAGAGCTCGACCTTGGGTTTTCAATCTTTTTTGTTTGGTTGGTTGGTTTTGGTTTGGGGTTTTTTTTGTTGTTGTTGTGGGGTTTTTTGTTTGTTTTGGTTTTGGGTTTTTTTGTGTGTGTTTTGTTTTGTTTTGCAGTTTCATATAATAACCCTGATTCTTATGTTGAAGGATGGACTCTAAAGTTGCTGCCTTCCTCCTTGCCATTCGTGACTAAGGTTGACTTCTGTCATACGGAGAGACATATGACTTCTCCATATCTAATGATCTATTTTCCAGGTTTAAGATGCACAGGAATATTTGTTATTCTTCACACTGGAGTTGATCACCTTTTCTGTATTTTTTCTGTACATTTATCCTCTTGAGATGCAGGGAAAACAAAGGTTCCCTGCATCCAAGCTGTGGCTGTGTACTGACTCGTGCAGCCTGCCACAGAGGCAGCCCCTGTCTTGTCCTCTGGGCTTTGCTTACAAACCCCAACAGCAGAAATTGCTTTCTTTCATCAAAGGCTGATCAAACAAATGCCCAAACTCAGGCTCCTCCATGCTGAATGTATTTCCCCAATGCCTGACTAAACTGGGGCATCCATCTGCAGTGATTGTGCTCTGCCATGTTAATGCTGACTCATCTGGAAACGTGGGAACTTTCTTTTATGTTTTGTAGATAGTCCTTGACTGTACTGACACTAAATATAATTAAGTAGCCATAACTAACTTTGTAATCTCACTTTTGCTCTATTTTTCAGGTAAATTCTGACAATTTCTGACAGCAGTTCAGTGGGCTTGTATGTACAGTTCAGGGAATGTTAATGAATGGTATTTTCAAAGAAAAGGCTTTTTTTGTTTGGTTTTTGTTTTTTTTTTTTCACATTATATTTTAACAGATGAAGCATCTCACATTCTGTAAGTGATAGGCACTTAGATTTTTTTTTATTTCTCAAAAATAAATTGCTCCCTCACGATGCTTTTAACCAGTAGCGTTCTTGATACACTTCTGACATATTTCTTTTGGCAATGTCTCTCTGAGTACTGGAAAGTTGGACAAAAAAAAAAAAGTCTTTAGTTTTTAAAATAGTGTTACCAAGACTATCAAACTAGGATATTTTTCGCACCACTCCCAAGCTCTTTATGTCAGAGCAGGATTCAAGAGTGACCTGAGATGACGTTTGTTCACTCATGTTCTTGAAGTGTTGAGTGTCTCAGTGTGCTAAAGGGTGCTGTCAGCCTCTGCTGCTGGAGCTACCAGTCTAATAAACTGCTGGACCTCCCCCAGTTTTAGGGATTTCTCAGCTATTTTCAAGCTTCAGGGGAAACAGCTCTGTTTCTCATTAACAGAGCAGTAGCTGTGCAGCTAAAGTGTAACTGGAAGATAGCAGGATTTTTTTCCACAATATTTAGGAGGATAAAATTATTGTGTTTATACTCTTAGAAAAGGCTTATGGTTTAAAGTCTTTGGCTTCTGTTACAACTTCACCCGCTTGTGTTCACTACAACTTCAGTAGAACCAACGCTGGACACTACTCTGACATGTCAGTAAACTGGCAAACAATGACTTCAGGGTAGGGGATGTAATGCTAACCTTAGGTCTTTAATATGCCTACATAACAAGAATACTTACTTGCTTTTTTTTTTCTGGTGCCATTTTCATGTTAGAAGAAAATTCAGGTATCTGGGAAAGGGAAGAGGCAAATTACCAGAAAAAAAACAGAGCATGAAATCTGAGTTACTAATGAAAACTGGAGGATGTGAAATGTACTCCTGCGTTCATAAGCAGTTTTAATGTGTTCATAAAAAGTGAAATCAGCTTTGTCCAACTGAACATGTTTAATTTTTATTTTTTATATATGTGCAAGTGAGCTGTAATCTTTCCCCTACCCATTCCTGCATATGAAAATGAACCTTTGGGAAAAAGAAAAACAAACAAAACCACCCAAACTTGTGGCTAGTAAATAGTGCCTGCTTTTAATTAATGGTATTAATCTTGGATGCATTGAGTCCACATGTCTCTTGGGAAATGTAAAAGGAGAGCTAAAATACAACGTTCGTCGCATAAAAGAAATTCTGAAATAACTTCTGTATTTTAAACTTAATACTTTGTCATCTTTCTTAAACTTGACTGAAGATAAGTATTTATAAAATAACATAACATTTAAACTCCAAACAGTTTCAAAGGTAATTGTGGGTTTTAATGGTTTTTCTTAATTAAAGGAATGGTTAGTTGTGCCTGTTTTCCGTAAATTAATTAAACTTTTACTCATTAAGCAAAAAGTTAATTCATTACTGAAGGATATAGGAAATATATAAAATCTGATGTTTGAGATGGCTCTGACACTCTAATCTATCACTGGTATTCTGGAATGACATGTTTGAAACCAATCTCAATAGTATAAAATATTATAGAAAGGGCCTGGTGACTAACTAGGGGTGCTTAAAGCATTTTGGTTTGAGTCATGATCTCTGATTTGAGAAACTAATAACTGGTTTTAGAAAACTGAATTATTTTCCACTTGATATGTTAGTGTAAAACTTTTTTAAAAAGTAAAAGCTAATGAAAATCATGTTCTCATCACTGATTTGGAGTGCTAAGGTCCTTTTACTATCAGGAAGAAAACATCAGAGCATTAGCACTGCAAAGAGGCCAGGTTTTTGAACTACACAAATGAGTAACTTGATTTTATTTCCCTGCTGGGCTTTGCCTCAGATTTTTTTTTTGACATATAATTTCTCTGTTTCTCTTAGTGCAATTTTGTATAGAACACCTTTGTCCAGACTTCCAAAAATGGGGTGTAGGGTTACTCTAGGAGGAATTCTTTACTCAGTGTTCTTCTCTTTTCAGAGAGAGGGGCAAGTGAATCTCACTTACTTTGCATATTAATAAAAAGTAGAGCAGATCATGATCAATGTTCTTGTTGTACCAAATTCCTACGGTGTGGTAAAAAACCCCCTAGATTTATTAGAGGTGTTTGGGTTTTTTATGATTGACAATTTTCTTGGCAAACTGATGCAAATCTACTTGCTGCAGAGACTTAAAATTCCTTTTTTATTTCCTGGAAATATAAAGTCTCTACACTTTCTGACATAATGAGAAGGGTGTTCTGTCCTTAGCTGCAGGAAAGCAGAGGGTGACAGTGTGACAATTCTAACCCTGTCCCTGGTATCAGTGTTGTACTTCCTGCAAAGACTCATGTGAAAAAACACATAAGCATGTGAGAATGTGCACATGCACAGTTATCTTTGGTAATGTAATTTTTTTGGTGTCTACTTTAGATCGTGATCATGTAATACTTCACGTTGGCTTTGATCAGGATATGAAAGCCTTTATCAAAACTCCATAATCCAATTTATTGCTGTATTTTCCTAAAAGTGACTGTATTGGTTGAAATATCACTTTCAAGAAATGAAAGTTGGGTTTGAAACAAAAGTGGAGACCTCTGTAGCCATTGTTTTCTATATTTTCTGCATTTAAGAGAAATGTTTCTGGATGCTTATTATAGAGGAAGTGTTATCATAAAAAGCAGCTTTCCAAACAGACCAGATCTAAATTTCCTGCTAATCTGTTTTCCGTGGCAGCAAATCCTCATAAGGTTGGATGTTTACACGATCAGCTCCAATTTTAACCTCTGCATTTTTGTTAACACAAGATGTTTCTATTCAGTGTCAGATAGCTATATGGGTTTAAGATAATGATTAAATATCTCACAGGAAAAAAAATGGTTGCCTGAATACCCATCTTGTAAAATTTAATGGTTTTTCCTTTTACTATATTACATTATTGGCTGTAGTAGATTAGGACAACTTTGATGGAAGAATTGCACATAATTAAATTTTCATGTGTGATTCAAAGTGAATAAAGATTAGAAGGCTATTTAAGAGGTGCTGGAACTGTCATACCATATCAGTAAAGTCTGCAAGATGGAGCACAAAAGTACTGATTTAGTGCAATATGTCACATTATTATAGTGATAACCACAAGGAATATTCCATGGATGGGTGGGCGCCTATGCATATGAGCACTTGTAAAGATATTCTAGAATCCCTACTTTATCCTAGAATGGGTAGGGGAAATGAATCCAGAAGATGCATTCAAAAGCTGTAATTTAATAATCTGTTTATTCTAACAGTGTACTAAGGAACTTTTGCTTTACCTTTATTTCTCCAGGCTTATTAATACTTCTGTGTCATGGACATTTATAAAATATTCATATGCTCCAGGAAATTTTAAATTTTGGGGAGATCTGACTTATTTTTCAATTCAGAGATGACGGCCCAGGAATCTGTGCAACTCTGTAAGTGCAGTGTCATACCTGTTAGTCCAGACTAGAACTGCCTTACTGTGGTTCAGCTCGTAAGATTAAAAGTAGGCCCATACCATGACCACTGCTTTTCAAATACTTTCATTTTGTATTTCCCTTGCAGAGATAAGCTGATATTTATAGATGGAGCATTGGTATGAACCTATAAAAAAATCTTTATTTTTTGGGAAAAAAAGTATTGAAATCCAGCTTAAAAAAAAGGAAAAAAAAATCCTTGAAAATACTTACCAACTGTTTTCTTTCCGTGAAAGATTGCATTGGATCCAGGTGATAGGAAGGTAGATAATTTAAACATACATTTAGTGATAACCCAGGTATATTGACATAACCTGCAGCCAAGAGGCACTAGTGAGATTTGGCTGCCCCTCTCATGTTTGAGCTCAGAAAACACCTTCTAACAGCTGTGAAGCAGCAAATGAAATACTGACCATGTTATTGTGTCATTTAATTTGTAATGATGCTGAATACTTTTGAAACAGTGGACAAGAGACGTGGCAAAATCCAATTGTGTCACTCCTTGTAATCTTAGAAAATAAGACAAATCACAACATAATGAGAATATAAAAGGTTAATGTAGTTTTTGAAAACTAATGAACAAGAACATATTGTGCCATAAGGCTCTTGTCTCACAGCCTGGCAGAGTTTGTGGATTTTTTTTCTATGTAGCTGGAGCGAATATATATGTCCAGCATTAAATAATTTATGAGACTTTCGATATAATTTGCTTTCATAGGATGAGTTTAACTTCATTTCAGAAACACCTATCAAGTTATTAAAAAAAAAAATCCAAACCAACTTCCCAGTTGGTTTGGACCCAGGTGTTTCTCCAATATGTAAAATATGTGGGTTCAAAGTCATGCTTTGGAACTTCATTTTCTTGGTCCCAAATTCAAGTGGAAAGAGTAATCTTGTTGTACCATTTGGCTCCAATGAAAACCACCAGGAATTTTTCTGGGTGACTTTAAGGGAGTGGAAACTGGACTCTGGAAAGCATCTAAGTCAGAGAAGCATAAACAAGAGAGGGAATCACTCATCCATGTAGCCAGCCCTGCTCAAAGGAAGGCTTTGAATTTTACATGAAACAAAATATTTGCCTGTGTTTCACTTCTTGAATGCAGAGCAAACCATTCTGCTAATATAGCCAGTGCTATTTCTTCTTATTGTTATTTCCAGCTACTTCTTCTTCTTTTCTTTTTTTTTTTTTTTTGGCATTTATGCTGCAAAAACAGCAAAAGGCAATTCTGACCCAGTAACTAGTAGCTGGAGTAGAACTAAAAATGAAAAAGTAAAAAACATTGAAGTAAAGTTTTAGGTTTGGGATTTATGGGATTTGCTGAAGTTTGTTTGTTCCCTGTGCTCTAGAAATAAACAAAAGCTTGTTTTGATTCTGACCCTGAAGTAACTCCCAAAAAGGGTAAAGTAGAGGAGCTTTATAATATTAATAAAAACTTGCAAGTTCATTTAAATTATTTGGAAGTGCTTTTGATTCAGGGTTTCCTACTAATAAACTCCACTAGATGTTGATGTTCCTGTAGGTCTGGGTTCAGTTACATTATCCCAGCTTCCTCCTCCCCATTCTTTACCCCAAATGGTGGAGAGGTTATTTTTTTACATGACTCCTGTATATGAAATCATCATCATGAACACACACAGTCACTCTTGCCGCCACAGGAACCTTAGAGTCATAGAATTTCCTCTTGTCTTGTTCCCTGTTACCTGGGAGCAGAGACTGACCCCCACATTGCTACGACCTCCTGAGCATCCTTTTCTTTCTCCTTTCTGGAGTGAGTCTCCTCTCTGATCCACTCCAAGCATCTTCATTGAGTTTTGTTTGTCATACTTAGAAAAATTCAGAGCAATAGAAAGCTACTGTTTCTCTTTTATTGGTTCCTAATCTGGCACTTTAATTTAAAAGGTCATATTTTATATCATTTAGGTTGCCTTTGCTATTTTAAAATATAGCCTGTGCATTTGTGTATCAATAATTAGGACAAAAAGTGCCCACATGTTTATTTTCAGTCATATCTGTAATAAATTGCAAAAGTAAACAAAGTTTGGAAGCAAACTAGAAGTTGAACCAAATCTGATTCTGGATTTACTTTTCTTGAATCAAAGCAAAAAAACATGTTTTACCAGTTTAAAACCTAGACAAGGAGTGTTCATTCTTCTGTTTCATCTCTTTTGCTTTGAGATGAATGGCTTTAATTCCTGCTTTTTTCCCATCAAATGAAAAGTTTTTACAGAGTTTTTTTTTTTTTAATGGGGCTGGTACATTTTTCTCACTCATCTCCCTCTCTGGTTGCAAAGTAAGGGATAGTATGTGGAGCCTGAACTTACCTGTTCTCTTGCTTAGTACAGAGAGCATCTTCTGAGTTTTTATGGACCTGTGACCCCAGTGAAAGCAGGAATCACAGCTTTCTACCACCAGAACAATGCCTTGTAGGGTAGTTGTGGTTTTCCTTCTCTCTCTTACCAGTATTGTTTAATTAAAAACTTCGTTTGAATGTTTTTCATAAATGTAGGTCTTGTCTTTTCTTTGATCTACTGCTCATCTAGGAGTGTGCTGGATGGATGTCCTCTCTCCATTACAGCTGCTGTAAACTTTCAATAGTAACTGCAAAAATTAACAGCTCAGTGCTAAAAACTCCCGCAACTGAATGTAGCATTGCAGTCTCCTACTATCTTTCTAATCAATTTACATCTCTGGATGCCTTAAATTGTGGTGCACCCAGCATGGTCATTGCTTCTGATGACTTTGGGGTACTGATGTCATGTCATTCCAACTTTAGATTCGGTCTAACAGTTGTTCTTGTGATGTTTGTTGTGGTTTTGTTTAAATAGTGAGACAAATTCTTAACTTACTGTAGTTTGAGCCTTTAACATAATAGCAGGGTGACACCGATGCAGCAGCAGTTTACTCCTTGGCAATATGTCCCCACAATTGCATTTACACAGGAGAAAAACATGAGGCATTTTTACAGCCTTTTGAAAAGTCAGGGTACTGTGGCAACTTGTCTATGAATTTGGACAGTTTCCCAATATCCATTAAATTGTAGGCATATTTCTGGATCACTCTGGGGAATGTTTGTGATATGATAATAAATCTTTAACCTCATTCATTCACATATATTGTGAAATTATATTTAGCTCAGTCTTGTTTGGATCATAAGGGGTATGCCTATGTTGCACAGCTCTATTGTTGCTTTAAATCCAAAATAAATCAAAGATTGATATTCTTTCTATCTGGAGCACTTTAGGTCACATCTTACATGGATTCATTCAATGCATTATTGTTGCTATTGCTGTTATTGCTGCATTGGCCCCCAGGCTTTTTTTTTTTTTTTTTAATTTATGTCCCTGCAGGCACAAAATCTTCTCCAGACTCATAGCTCTAATGTGTGTGAGGGAAAGAGCATCTCACCAGTGAGGAGAGCACGTGGCTGGCAGCATGTTGAGAGGTCTGTAGTCCCTGAGTAGAGAAAAATAAGGGTAATTTTCTGAGACCACAGCTAGTCTGCTCAGTGGAGGAAAGAAGCAGAGAGATAACAAGGCAGTAGGCCAAGAGCAGCAGGTTGAAAGCTGGCTGGAGAGGGGTGATTGATTGGGAGCAAGCTGCCAGAGGGTGATGGCACACAGCTCATGGGTGGGTAGCTGTAATGAGAAGCACGTGTAGAGCAGGGATGTGTGGTCAGCCCTGTCACCTGGCAGGGCAGGGCTGGGACCCTGCTGGGGAATGGGGGCTCTGCCATGGCTGGGAGTGAAGGGTAGCAAAGTGACACAGCTTTTCAAGAGGGCTGTGTGGCATTCCAAGGACATGGCAAGGGCAGGGATCACAGAGTGCTGCCAGCATCAGCTGTGCTGCCTCCTAAATTTGCGTGGCACAGTGCATTAGCAGGCAGCTGAGAAGTGGCAGCAGACATGTCACAGCAGACTTTTCTTCTAATCTCCTGCAACATGGGCCAGCTTCTCTTGCTCAAACAGCTGAAGTTTTGGCTTTCAGAAATTGAGCGCTGATCCTTTTCCCAAAAAATTAATTTTGAAATTGAGGATGCAATATGTATGCTGCTGACCTGAACATATGTTACAACCTGATAGTAACAGAATCATCACTCAGCATCACTTCACAAATAAGTGTGCTGCTTAATCTTTTTTTGCCAAATCATGGCTTCTGTAGGACTGCCTTATCACTCTGAGGCATTGCCTCTTGCCATTAACTGTCCTGAACTATTACTTTCCCAGGAAAAACAGGTATAGATTCATGTAGGTGAGATGCTGAAGATAGATGTAGTGGAAATTTGAATGGACACATGTATTGCCACTTTTCCTGAGTAAAGTTTGAGTAAATTTGGGACAGCCCTCTCTGAGAGCACTACATGCAATGGAATCCCATTAGGACAGTAAACCATAATTGTTTCTCCTATGGATTGAAGTGAAAGAAGTAGGGAGATTATTAATATAATTTCAACAGCAAATGCTCATCAGGCACCTGGATATCAGTCACTCACATAAGAGTGCAAGAAAGGTATAATTCAAGTAATTTGAACTACAGGAGCAGAGAATCATCTCATTCTGGCTTTGTGACTTTTTCTATGATATGTTAGTGACATTTATAAAAAGCTATATGATAGCTGAACTTTCAAATTGGTTTCTGATGTAAAGGCTTAAAATTTTAAGGTAAAATAACATTGCTGCAGGACAGAATCATAGTCAGCAAAATCTGCACAGCCAGATACACAGGCACAACATTTCATTAGCAGGACGGGAAAATTCCCTTTTTGTCATGGGGACAGGCCACCAGCCAGAGGCAGACAGCCTTTATAGCTGCTGCCTCAACATATCTATTGGGAAGATGGCTAAAACCTAATCTGAAGCTCATCTCATTTATTTGGACTCTTTCCCCTGTGCTAGAGCACCAAATGTCTTGCAGTGGGGTTTAAGTCACGTAGGTCTAATGGAATCTATCCTGGTTGGGTTTTTTTCCATCAGAGCTCCACTGCAAATATATTGGGGAGCTAATATAACTTGTCACGGAGTCTAAGTTGCAGTCACAGCAGTGATGGCAGCATGTTTTAGAGCTATCCAAAATAAACTTTAAATTAGCTAGCTCAGGTAAAAATAGTAATCTGTGGCAAGATGGTGCTCAGGACAGAAAAATGCTCCTACTTCTTGGACAGAAGCAAATGTATTTTTTCTATTACAGTGATTATTATCTTGCTGAATATGGGCCTACACCTAAAAAAGGTGGGGCTGAGTTGTTTGTTCCCCATGAACTTGCATGCAGCTTTCTATTCTGGCCAAGTATTTTCCTGGATGATTCTTCATTTATAATGTGGGACACCATTCCAAGTTAAATTAAGTTGTATTATTGCAGCTTCAATTTAAAAATATGTTAATTTACAACTGTGGATTTTTATGAGGGAAAAAATCCTGGATTTTAGCTGATCTGTTAGTGACTTAAATCTCTCAAACCACTAAGCCCTGTATAATCTGAAGAGCAGTAGCTCTGCATTCAATTTGTTACTTCACAAGTCAGCATCTTCTCTGAGTATTTGAGGAGGAATTATTTTAATGTCAGCTAACATGGAATTGCTGCATGTGTAATCCCCAATCAGTAAAACTCACACATTTGCACACACGTGCCCAGCACACATTTAGTAGGACAGAGCGCAATTGCTGTGAAGTTCACAAGATTTTCCAGCAGTATTCTAACAGGTTGTCATCATCTTTGGATCATCCTGTTCTCACAATATCTATTAGATTGCCTAGCGCTCACCTTGTGATGCTCTATTAGTCAAAACATCTCTTTGCCCATATATTCAAATGAACTGTAGAGGTTATTAACTTGCCCTTGGCAAAAAGATTTAGCTTTCTAGGGCAAATGCTTTTATAAATTCTGTGTGTGACAGTTTTATTACATATTGTAAATAGAATACCCTGCCAGATTTTTATGACAGCCATCACTAAGTCATTCAGACCTTATTACTTTTCATCCCTTCACATACCTTGAATTTCTTTTAATTTTTTTTTTTTTTTTTTAATCTTTAACAGCCTTGCTTTGGTCAAGGCATTCTTTCTACTTTGATAGCAAATTTTATTTACTACGTAACTGTTCAAAACATTTTGTATTAAGCCAAATATTTTATCTTGCAGAAAATCAAGGCTGTATTTTAATTTGGCTCAGACACAAATTAATTTCCACATTCTGCATTTATAGTAATAGACTCATTTAAGCTTGTACACTCTCTGCTAGCAGTTAATATAATAGTTTTTGTGCTCAGCTGCATACCTATCCTGGGTCTCACTATTTCTAACTGAATGACTATTGTGCTGTTATTGACTTCATTTTATGTTTTGCATTTCAAAACAACGTATGTGTTGTGAAAGGGAGAAACACTTAATCCATGCTGGTGTGAAGACCTACTCAGACATATCTAGTTACTGCATGTTTTGTCAACTCATTTCTCTGATCTGAAGGATGCTGTCAGAGAGGGAAAAAAAGGATGTTGAAGAGGTTTTGTTTAGACATGTAGTTTATTAGTGATGGAAATCTCACTTGTGGTAGACTTGGTGAGCACCAGCGATAAAAACAGCAGCTCCTGCTTCAGTTTTGCTTCCTGCTGAGAAGACAAACATAACAGAAGGAGGACTGAGACTGCCTGTGGTAAAGATACAGTAAAAGTGAAGAGTAATGATTGTCAAAACGATGTAAGGAACACAGAAGACGAGGTCCCTAAAATTAATAATCCTTTTGGAAGGTTGCCTTCAGTAGTAATTTAAAAGACAGGGAAGCTCAGTTGCTGGAGAGCCGCTGGCAAGGGGGCTGAGCTGCCTGAGGAAGGATATCTCCCTGCCAGGGGAGGCAGCTGAGCCTCCCCCTCCAGCCCTGGGCCTTGGGACAAGCCTCTTGTGCCTTGGCAAACCGAGCCCCAGCTCTCCCTGGGGATGTCACATGAGGACAGATTGAAGGTGGCACTCATAGAGTCACTGACTAGTCAGAAATGAAAACTATGATGGAGCTTCCACTTCCTGAAATTGGTAGGAAGGTGGTGTGGTGGATTGTGAAAGCAGGAGGGATCTAAGTCCTCCTGGTTTTCTGCTGCTGCATGATTGGGCATATCTTTTTACAACATGTGGTTCTGATGAACCAACCCCCCCCCCCCCCCCCCC
>VWYN01012141.1:0-33189 GCA_013400075.1 Hippolais icterina | reverse complement strand
TAAAAGAACAGAAAATGCGCCGCTACAATATCCAATTTAAGACAATGAAACGGAATTGTTTCCGTGAACATCTGGTTGCCAAAGTTAAGACTGTGGATGAAATATAAGTGTAGTACCTACAATATGGCTTTCTACAGAGCCCCATCCAACCTGAGGTTGCACACTTCCAGGGGTGGGGCATCCACAGTTTCTCTGGACAGCCTGTGCCAGTGTCTCACAGGAAAGAATTTTTTTCTTTTTTTTTTTAATAGTAAACCTCTCCTTCTGTATTAATATTTTTTTTTAATTTATACTAAAGCAAACCCTAAAATGGAAAAATCTCTTAATTACCACTAAAATCAGTATTTTTATACAATTTTCTTGGAAACAGTTGAACCTGCACCAGTTACATTCTTTCTCATATGGCTGGCATTTCAAACAAGAGCAGCTTCTCACAATTAACCACTAGTGCTGTGAGGGATGATTCTAAAAGTCCTTTCTTGCCTTAAAATCTATTCATTGAAATAATCAGCACATGGGCCCTTATAAGCCTTTAGGATTGCTGCAGGAATTTGCATACTTGAAAAATACTGATAATATGTACTGTAGTGTGAAGATACCAAAGACTTAGATTAACCATTTTAAAAGGTTTTGCATTGTTTGAACACTGCAGCCTGCTGTAAGTATCCCTGAAAGTAGGGCATTCTGCTGTGTAGGATAAGGTGGCAACATCATTTTATCTCAGGCTCTGGGCTGAACTAAAGCACGTATCCTAAAACAGGTCACCTCCAACAGTAAATACAAACTCCTAAATTGTTCATTATAGAGCTGACAGTCTGATTTGCGTTTATCACGCACTTGTTAATCTGTGTCCTTAAATGAAAGCCGTGTGTGGCTCTGGGTAAAATGCTTTGCAGCTAATGATGGGGATTCGTTTCTAAAAGCCCTCCTCTAAATCATGGGTTCAGCTACAGACTGCCCAAGTCTTTAGCTCAGTTTGCATCTCAGGTGCTTGTTTGTAAACTTCCTGTCTTCTTGCACATGTTGTGAGAATGAAACCTTAAGGGACTAAAAGTTGTGCAGGTACTTTGATGATAAAAGCTATATAAATATGTAGCTAGATTAACATATGGAGGAAAATGGCATCTGCTCTGACAGTGATAGGAGTTAAGAGCCAAAATCTGACAAGGTTTTTATGCTTATTAAAGTATTTCTACCATTACCCTACTGCAAGCTTACAGGAAACATCTTCTTACAGTTTGCATTTTTATTAACCTTACATAATTCTCTGTTTTCTGAAGCGGCCACATGGTAGTGTTGTTTTATTTACATATAGGTTAAGCAGGCTTTGCATCTGGAAGTCGTATAGCTACTGCATAAGAGTTTGTTCATTATTACCTCAGACTGGTATATGGTCTGCCCTACAATGTGATTTGTGTGGTTTTCTTGTGTTTGGTGGGTTTTTTCTCCCCCATGGAAAGTGGATCATTATTTTGAAAATTCAGCCATGTCATTTTAGAGTGCTGTCCATACTCTGATATACAGTAATAATCTCTTGTAAAGAATTATAGCTAATGCTCACAAATTAGCAGAATGCCATATTGTAACTATAAATTCTGCTTGACAGGGATATTGATCCACGGTTTCTGCTTATTTTACTTGTGCTTACTTCAGAAAGAAGAAGCCTAGGGATTTACCTAGGATTGCCTAAATGTTGCCTCATATTGGAACAGAGAAATGCTCCTCCTCACAGAAAACAGGAGTTTTAAGGGTGTTTTATGCTTCATGAGGAGCACTGGACCAGAGACTGAAATCTCCTCTACAGTGTGAGACCATCCACAGTGGTCTTCTAACAGTTCAAATTGGTACTTCACAGGTCCCACCCAAGGGTTTGTAAAGACCTTCCAAGCCATGGCTCTGACAACCAGGCAAGGGAATGCATTCATGTCCTGGGTGTGAGAGCAACACCTGAATCAAATTCTGGACTTCAGATTCATGTGAGGATCATCACTGAGGGAGTTTAACAGGGTGCTAAAAGCATTGCATCCAGAAACTCTATGCAGCTGTGATCTACTCATGGGCAGTCTGTGGACCAGATGAAGCCCAGTTATCTGTTGGAGTTCATCTTTTGAACTCTATTAATCATAAACTAAATTTTGGCTTTTAATTTACCAATCTGATTTGCTCTGGATTATTAGGGTTTGAAGGCCAAGTCAGATGCCATTTGAAAGCAGTTTCCCTTGATTTGCAATTGGATTTCTAAGCTGACCTACAACCTTGCTAACATAATGTTAATGAACCACACATGGCTTGCATAAAGAAAAATGCAAAAATAGTGGTTTTTACAATTTTGCTAGAAAAAGGTTCTTATCTTTAATTCTTTTTGACATTTAACTTTGAAGAATCTTGCATATGTATACCTTTGGGGGAAATTACATCTCTTAATTTATAAATATCTCTAATTATGAAGCATCTCTCATTTGAGAAATGGATAAAATATCAGAGGAATAAGTTGGCAACCGAACCAATGCAATGCTGAGAAATGTTACCTGTATTTTCTTAGTCCTGTGCCAACTGTTTGAAGTACATGGCATTGGGTGTCTGTCATTTGATGTCATTATGGTGGAGAAAGGTATTTTAGTGAAGAAAACACTGTAAGACTAAAAAAATTTAAGTACTCTGTCAACTTCATATAAATGCATTTAATAAATAGTTGCTTTAAAAAGATAAAAATAAATGTCCCTCATGGATAGCATAGGATCAACTATGAAATCAAAGAATTATTCGATGAGCTATAAAAGGAACAGGGACTATTGAGGAATGTCTGTTAGAATTCAGACTTACTGCATGCAATCACAATGTAAATGCAAATTCTCCAAGTACATAAGGAATTATGGCAAATCTGGTAATTGTTTCCTATCATTCTTAAACTCTATTTTTGTGCTTTTTAAAATTACTTAAAGTTGCAGAAGATGTATTTAAAAAACCCCACCCTCTGCCAGCTGCACAAAGAGGTCAGAAATAGTATATAATTATTGCTGAGCTAATTGCTGGGTGCTAACATACATATAGACATACAGTATTCAGCTCAGACATTATCACAATAGTGGACAATTAGGGCAAATTCAGTGACAGATAAAATGCAAATAGAATTTTTAAACCTAGTACTCTACAGGATTTTTAATTTTTTAATAATCTTAGAATAATTGTCACTTCTATCTTTAGCCTTACAAATGCAGTCTAAAAGGGTGGCTGCATCAGAATAACAGTTGCAAATTTTTTTGGAAGACTATGCTTAAACTCAAAACTACTTATTGAAAAAATAGTTTTTAGACACAGGCAATGTGTTTTCTTTTAATGTTTATATTTTTTTGAAACAGAAGTGAGGATTAGAAAGAAGTTGTTTTTTGGAGAATGTTCTGCTGTTTAATTACTTACTTCTTGAATTACCAATTCCATATTTGGTAAAATATGGAATCCTTTGAAATATGTCTTTTTATATTTTGTAGAAATAGATTAATTTCAGAATTACTTATTTTTATGTTGAAATATCTTAAGCTGTAGGAGGGATAGATGAGAAGATAACATAATTAGAAGAAATCTATGGCAACAGTCTGTGCACTTCACGAAGCTTAAGAATATGATGTCCCTCACAAACTTTAAAAATGTACTACAGGAACACAAGAATGACATTAAAAGCCAACAGTCTCACTACCCTTTTTATTTATGAATGTGGTTTTAAAAAATGTCAGAACAATGGTAAATTAATACTTCTGTGCATATTTAGATATGGGTTTCTTATGGTCTTGTATTCCAAAGAAGCAAGAAAATGGAGTCTCACCTTCAGGGTTTTGATGCAGGGGGTGCATGGCCCAGTCATACTTAAGCTTGATAGAAATTACTGCTCTACAGATATATTCCATTTGGGGATTGGAGTTTCCTTAGAGCTTTAAAAGTCAAAGAATTCACAGGCAACTAAAATCACTCAAAAACTATTTACATGGTGTCTGTGCGTGTATATTAAGAGTAAGAAATAATTTTAATTTTCATTTGTAGAGAAGAAGCAGATATGTCAGAAAAAAAAAAAGTTGAGGGTATGTTTAAAAGCTGAAGATAGGTAAGGACAGATTTTGCTTTCTCAGGACACATCTGTACATGCATTTAAGAACAAGAACCTTAGAGGAATCTGTTTAAGGAGCCTTTCAATGGCATCTGAAGACCCCATCTCCTTCCCAACACCTGATTTCCCCTTGCTTTGCTAATCACAAGCAATATGTCTTCAAAGTCTTCTACAAACTTCTGTTTGTTTCTTCAAAGTTTATGATTTATTTTTCACTCAATATAGTGGATATGATTTATTGCCTGCTTCACAGAGGGAATGAGACTTAAATTGCTAAGGGTAGATGTGGGCAAAGCTGGGAGTAAGTGTGTGACGATTGATTTCAGGGATAAAGGGAAGCTTTATGGGGGCTGTATCTGATAAGGCTAACTCTACTTGGACAAGAAAAACCTCTTCTTTTCAGTATGAGCTCAGAAGGATGGGCTTTGAATCGTACAATTAGCAGTGAAAATGACACTGTGAGTTTTAAGGTGAAGATTGTAAGATTGATCTAAATTTCATGGAAGTTAGTGAGTGTATGCCACTTTCTTTCACAGATTTCATATGGTTTTCAAAGCTGTCAGCCAAGACAATGATTTGGGGTTCTTAGTAAAAGGGGGAAGAAGAGGTTGATGAAACAGAATAAATAGGTGAAAATTGTCCAGCCTCTCAGAGGAAGAGCAAGGCTTGCCTCAGCCTAAATCTGAAATCAGATCAATTGCCTGTATGACTGTCCCCATTAAATGCTCATGCAGGTAGGACCTGATGATTTTGACTGATCAGACACTCTGCAATCTGAAGGATTGCAACTCAACATTTGTAACTTTTTACCACTGTTCACAATGCAGTTTAGAAGGGAGAAGTGCATTGGCATGGTACTGCAGTGTCCAGTTAGAGTTAAAGAATCCTTTGCATCCCGCTGCACAGGGAGCTCATACAGATGTCAGGATTCAGCATAAAATTGCTCCAGCTCTCCTCGACACATGTGCAGTGAAAAGTCTGCCCATGTCAGCACCTTGTGTTTGCCTGGGCTTATTCTGTTGGCTGTCAGGGCATGCACAGGCTTTGGGTTTGGCCTTGGCACCACACATTGGAGAGACTGCTAGCACTCAGGAGCAGGCTTATAGTGAAAATGTACTTCTCAGGTACAAGAATGATGCTTTTAGCCATTTATGCTCTCCCTCTTAAGACCCTGCACCCCTCACCCGAAGGTAGTTTTCTCCTGTTAGGTGTGTCTGTAGCAAGCTGTTTGAAGCCAGAGGAACTGGCTCTGCACTGGGCAGAATTTTCCATGCTGAGGGAAAGAGCAGAATTATTAGCTGTTAAACATATAGGCAATGACCTTATTAAAATCGGTGTACCAGGAAAAGCTACTGAAGTGCACTGCCTTGCTCATACAATTTAGATGCCTTGATGAAATATGGATATGTATGCAAATTCCCAGTTGTTTCACTTGACCCTGAGCAAGGCGTGGAGAGCAGAGATTTGATACACACTGTTGTCTGTGTGTGCAAATGTATGCACACTTGTTTGAACACCTGGGCCTCGGAGGAGAGCTTGTTCTGCCTCCTTGGGTGGTGGTCTGCTGCTGTGCTGGCTTGTCTTTGGAAGCTGCTCTGCCTTACAGTGCCATGACAAATTACAGCCCTTGCTGATTATCTGCTGTCATCTGGCCTCTGGTCACCGAAGTGAAACCAATGAAAGATCACATTTCTTCCCACTGTGCTGCTATAACATATCCCTACGATGCTGTAGGCAAAACCCTTATTATAAATTGTTTTATTCAGTCATGCTTATAATGCCACCTCTGCTGAGCCTGCAGCACAGGACATCCAGGTAGAGAGGAATAACCCAACTCTGATTTTGCTCCACATATTCAACCCTCTAATAGCAACAAAAGTTCTTTGCCTCAGTGTTTGATTTTTTTTTTTTTTTTTTTTAACCAGGCACTGCTTTTGTACAACTTGTCTGAAAGCCACTTTCAAGTCAAAGGTTTATGTAGTTGTTTAGTAATGCTAATTGTTTGAAGGGAAATTCATTCCTATGTGCTGAATGAGAGTGGAAGGCAGTTAACTATAATGACAAAAGCCATCATAGGAAGAGATTATGCTTTTATTACAAAACCATGCTTGGAGTGTGGCCTCAAACCAACGTGGGATACTCTGACAATGGTTTGTCAGGGTGGGGTTGGGGATAAGCTTATCTTAGAAGAGGGCTTACATATAAATTTTTCTCTATTCATGAATAATAAGTTGTATTTGCTAACATCAGACTGAACAGACTGAGGCTAGGATTATAGCCTTGCTAAGGTTTTTTGCCATGTGAATCACCACTGTTAATAAAGATTTCTGTATGCCAGATGATGCCCTCATTTATACCCAGCTCCAGTGTGTGCACCCTCTGGCCTTGGTTATAGGCCAGTGGGGTCAGCCCTGGCATTGAAATGTAATTATCAAGCAGTACCTGATGTACAAGCTACATTCCAAAGCAGTCCAGTTTGTTTCTCTAGTGTGAGCTCTGTAGTGCTAATAGAAGTAAAAAAAAAATAAAATCAGTGAATGAATGACTGAATTCAGGGTTGTCTGTGGTGGTTGTGGCAGGTGAGGTGACTTGCAGTAGCTGTGCTCTATGTTTCATCTGTGAGCATTTGACCTTCTCCTGTTGCCTGGTGCACAAGCTCCTCGCCTGATAGGCTGTCTCCCAAAAAAAACAAGGCTGAGCCCAACATAGGCAGGTACCGTAGACCATCAGGCAGTTTGGGTTTGTCTCCTACTGTGGAACAAGTGGGCAGATATAGCCTATAATTACTGAAGTGCAAATATCTTTTAACATGACAGCAAAGTAAAATAGGGGGTTTGGTCTTACTTTACACAATAAAGATATGTTTGTCAATCTCTGCACCTGCAATAAAAATGGGAAAAGAAAGAACAAATGTAGAACTTGAATGTAGCCTTAATCAGCAGTAGGTTTTGTACTGCTGTATACAGAAAGTGTTTGAATACATAAATTGCAATTGTGCGATTATTTTAAATGCAACAGCAGATACCTGCTTAGCAGGTATCTGTACAGTGTTTATCACAGTATTTCAGACAAATGCTGATTATACAATACTTGCTGTCTCTCAAAAACACTGATCCTTAGAGTTAGAGAAGTTCTCTTGTTTTCCTTTCTATCCAGAAAATTTAGTCAATAATAGCTATATTTTAGTAAGCACTAGGAAAAAAGTGCCTTCTTTTTTTAAACCTCTCAAAAGTGCCAGACATTTGCACTGTGATTCTTGGGATTGTGCTGTGCAGGACTAGGAGTTGGACTTGGATGATCCTTGTTGGGTCCCGTCCAAATCAGGATATTCTAGGATTCTACTATGGAAGCAGGTGTGTCACAGTTACTATCTTTTGCCATGTACACATTTATTCTTAACTTGAATGTGGTGAGCAAACAACCCAAAACTGCCAAACCTTCTTCCTTTTGCAAATAGATTGCAAGTGTTGGGCTCCACAGAAAAATAATTCCCATTTTAAAACTGCAGGTTTTATGAGCAGTGTGGAATATTGACATGGCTTTCACACTGACACATTGCACTCTTGTCTGGTAATGGTTGTTATTTTTTGAGTTTTTACATTGAATCCTAGTTGACTAATGAGTTTCTTCCCTTGAGCACTGCAGAAGTCATAGGTAGAGATGTGAAGTCACTGCTACACCTTTTGTCTTGAATGTGTCCTCAGGGAAACTTCAATACACTGTAAAAGGAAAAGCAAGCTAATATCTTTAATAACTGCAATTAGTCAGAGTTTCATTATTTCAAGTCACCTGAAACGTGACACCTTCAGCAGCACAGGAGGCATCCTGAGTGTAAAACCAACTGGATCAATATATGTTCAGAGAAAGCAGATGTATCTCTTGTCACTGGCAATATTTCCTGAATGACTTCTGTTGCATCTTGGTCCTCCTTTCTTTCTGGTCTGGAATTTCAGTTCCTATCTAATTCCATTTTCCCACAGAACTTGTTTTCTTCCCATGTTTTTATTACATGGAAATACCAATATTCTATTACTTAGCTTGTCTTCTCCATGTTTGATTTCTGTCGATTACATCCAGAGATATTTGATTGATTGGTGTTAGTTGGTTCTTCCTAATGGGGCTACTGGGTATTGCAGTGCCAAAGCACTTCAAAAATTCTTTGGAAGCAGTAGGAGAGGATCAGATTCATACTTTGTGGCTTCAGAGCTGTGCATAGTGAAATTTAAAGAGAATATGTCTACAATGCTTCCAAAGAAGTCAATAAACTGGAAAACACACAAAATATTTGAAGCTCTCAGATATAAAGACCTATTCTATAAATGAAATGTGAACTGGACATATATTTTCCTGTGAATGATATAACCTGAACTGGTTTATTGACATATCAGAGCCTTTAGGTGTCATGGAAGTTATTATTCTTGTGTGTGTGAACTGATACTTCCAGTTTTTCATCTTTGTTCTGTCTTCATTGTGGCTGTTTGAAATAGGCCTGACAAAAAAAAAAAAATTAAAAAATTAATATGATGTTTGAAAGTATTTTATCAAATATTTTCAAAGTATGTCTATTTTTTTACTTAGAGTTTGTGAACTTAAATCTTGGCATCTGTTCTAGCTGCAAGTTGCTTTGCCCTCAGTTATTCTCTTTTCCCCTCTCCTGTTGGACAGGTATCATGTGTCAATAATTTCATAGTTGTGTTCTGGATAAATTCTCTATTTCTTGGTAGGAAATAGAGAAAACTACTGTACAATAACATAACATATAGTAGGGTATTTCAATGCTAGAAAAGAGGTAAATTAGACCAGAATTGTTTGCTTTTCCCATTTCCCCTTTGTCAAAGCCAGAAATATATTTTCAGTCTGTAGCACAAAACATAGTAAAGTGTCTCATTAGTAGTGTTACCTCCTGTTGTGATTTATGACTTCAGATGGTATTTTTCTGACCAAAGCAGTTCCTTGGGAAACAGCATGTGTACATTGTTTTACAATTTTTGTTATTTTTAAATAAATAATATTTTTATGTATTGGTAAATATAATTTTATATATATTCTAGTATCTTGCAGTTAAACTGTATGTATAACTTTTTAAACATAGCATTTTTCGATAGGCCATGTTTAGGAATTACATTTCAAAGTAATAGTATACCATCTTGTCAGTGTTGAAAGAATTTAGAATCTTTGTGTTGGATATTGTGGATAATATCCACTATATTAGATTTTCCAAGTTAATAATTTTATTTAAAATATTGATTGAGCTAAAGTTTGGCTTTTCCAATTGTTTACTAAGTATTTAAGCAGTTTTTGTTTGCCTACAGGCTCCATCAAGCAAATTTATACTTTTTGAACTGAGACACTGCATTATTAAGACTGAAATAAGTGGTAAATTCAAAGTGAATTATTATTACTCCTAGTATACTTAAATGTAAACCACCTATAAATCCTGATCGATGAGTGCAGAATATTATGAAATAAATCTCGTGTACTTCTTCAAACTACATAATACAATTTGCAGAGTATCAGAAAGGCCTTAGACCTGTAAGCATAAACAAGAAATAACCTTCAGTATAGAAATGTGAATCTTGGGCTTATTTTCCTTTCTTTATTGATGTGTTTCTTTTACTGCACTTAAGCAGTTATTATAGTGTATTGCTATACATTGAGCCTTCATGTTGCCTTATGCCAGAAACAAAGTAAAAAAAAAAATTCAAAGAAGAGAGACACTTTTTTGTGGGTCTTTATTACCAGCAAAAACCAAAATGAACATCATATTTGGGAACTGGCATGCAGTGATAGTCAGAATATCTTATTTGGTTATATTCGTGAAGGAGAAATAGAAATGGTTTTTCACAATACCTGCAATGGAAGTGCAGACTGTGCTCTGAGCAAGCATGGCATCCTAATCCCTGGAAATCACGTGAATTGGAAGGATTTTCAAATATGTTTTTTGGTTTAAGAAGGCTCTGTATTTATTTGGCATGGTATTATGTTACAAGTATCCTAAAATGTTGCTTCCATTGGTGTCTGTGGCTAACAGAAATCCCCAGGAGGTTTCCATAGATATTTAGAATGCACTAAGCTGAAAGTATTTAAAATCAAAACAATTTTTATGCCTAAAAAGAACTGAATTAATTATGGCCCACAGCAACTTGGACCTCTTTATATGGTAAAGGAGGCAGCAGAAAAATATTCTTCATGCCTTCAATGAAGGATGTGATATTTCCATCTAGTAGTGTTTGGGGTTGATTATATTCCTTTTACAAAGTTCATTTAGTCATGGGCATTTTCATGCTGCCTGATGCTGGCTGTTTGGGATCTTTGGGATGGTGGAGGAGGAGATAGTTAGGAAAAAAATAAAATATTGGTAACTTCCTAGGGGGAGAGGATGGACATTTCAGCTTCTGCCTCCATTCCTTCTCATCTTACTCATGACTGTCTAAACAGTCATTTCTGTCTATTTCTGAAAGCTCTGAATTTTTTTATTTTGATAGTCTAGTGTTCTGAAATTGGAAGAATGAGGGTTGCTAATCTTTCTGAGCTTCTCCAAGTGTTAAGACAATTCTACAATTATAAAGTGCCAGGATATACAATGAAAAATGCCTGAATGCTGGGTTGGATCAAAGCGTTATTTCTTGCAGTTACTGAAGGATCTTGAGGAGGTCCAAAGCCTTCCCTGTAGTGAAATGGAATCTGGATGGCAAATAAAAGGGCCCAAGAACATGCCAGTAAGCGAGCAGCTGAGGCCTCTGCCTCCTACAGTCTGAAAGCAGCAGCGCTCTCCAAAATATAACCCATACAAGACCATGGTGCTCAGGGCTCTGATATTCAAGATTCTATGAAATTGTTGTTGCTATTTATTCGAGCCTGAGGGTTTTAACCAAATGCTTATACAAGCAGCCTTTTGTGCCTGATATAGATCAGTAAAAAGAAGGAAAATATAGAAAGGAAGAGTGACCAGATAGCTGGTTGTACTAACTACAGATTAAACTAACTTGGACATATTTTTTTCCTGAGTGTCTCACTAGTGGTTTGTTATTTAGGTTGCTGGTGTATACTACCTCTGAGTAAACACCCTACAATTCTGTTAATTACAAAGAACCTCTGTATTCATTAATGTTGTAGGCATTTATAAGCATAACTTCAGCTTAATCGTAGCTGCTGCCCTTTGGCTTCATGAGCAGAATGAGGGAGTGGATATACAACTGCTAATTCATCTTGAATGCTGCAGGCTTTTCTCTTGACTTCATCTCATAAACACTAAATTAGAGCTGGATATACTTAAGGTGAAGGCAGCAAGGACAGTTGTGAGTGTGGGACTCTTTGGTTTGAGAAATTACTTTTTTTTTTACGGGAGTGAGTTGTATGAAGGGTATTTGGAAAACCATCATACAAGGAAAGGTGAAGAGGATATTTTTAATGAGGAGATTATCTCATTATCAAAATTATCTCAATAAATTTATCAAATATACTTTTCAAAGAAATAAGGGGAAGTAATTAAACATGTTGAACTCCCTTCTGGGACTATGGGTTTGGAGAAAAGTATAAATGTCAAAAAGGGAACTAGACAGTCATCAGGGACATTTATCTGACATGGGATTGCTTTGCCTCTTGTATCTCTCAGAGGAGTGTTTGCTGTAATAGTAACAGACATAAAGGTGGACCTTAGACTGGTTAATTTTCTTTCTGTTTCCACTACTGCAAATTCAAAACATGAAAAAGAATTACAAATCAGTCCTTTTACATCTCTAAAACAGGATGTTGACTTAAAAATCATGATACTTGAAAAAAAATAAATCCTGGGTTTCTTTTATTTGCCTTTCTGATGTTTCCTCCTACAAAGTTTGTATAATCTTTCTTAAAACCATATCTTTCCTCTGGAGCCATTTTAATTCTGGAAAATTAAAATTCTTATGAACCTGGAAATGAGGGCATTAAAAACGCCACTAAATTTCATAAGAAAGGGATAAAACTTTTTTTATGTTTCCTTGAAGGTCTGCCTGCTCACTCCTAATATAATCCTAAGTGGATACAAAACCTTACCTTTTGTGAAATAAGGCAGGAAGCCATCATCAGAGTGGAACTCTGGGCACTTCAGGTGTTGGACTGAACCAAGCCCAGCCATGACCAGCAGCCGTGCTGGTTTTCCTTTTGCTCCTGGGTGGTCCTGCTTTTCTGCTGCTGTATCACCTGAGCTGCTACTCAGGCAGTACCTAATTCTGCTGAGCTGCTGGAGGCTCATGTCAGAGCTGGCAGAAAGCTGACAGAAACTCATCATACCTTCCAAAAGCCACTGGTTTCATTAATGCTGCGAATAGAAGGTATCCAGGCTCGGTTGAATTCTTTGCAGTATAGGGAACAAGGGGATATTTTTAAAGATTCCTGTCACCATTGGGAACAATTTTCCTCATAGCATCTGACTTACTCATGGTTTAGGGGGAGAAGCAGGATAGTGTGATAAACTTTCAGGGGATTATAAGATTTGAAAGCAAGACAAAGACTGAAGAAAGGATATGGGAGGTAAAAGTGATGAAAGGCTGGAGAGAGGGCCAAGGCAATGACCTTTCAAAAGTTCTGAGGTGTGACTGATATTGCCACACATTTTAGACACTGAAAGTGTTTGCTTTCTGATCCAAAACTTTTAAGTTAGTGAATTTACCTTATGGTACCTGAGGAGGGTGGGGCTGGAGGTTGTGTAGTTTAAGGTTTTTCTGTTGTTCAGAGGCAAAAGTTGTGAAACCTCTGAGAACTCCTAAGATTTTTTTGGTTCCTCAGCACAGCATATGATGTTAGCAATCTAAACAAACATGAGTGTCTGCCCTGCCTCTTTTCAGTAACATTTGGGAGAGAAATAGAAGAAACGATGTTTTAATTATTAGCAATGAGATGGGTGATTAAGAATGGCTTGATGGAGAAATTTAACAGAAGCCACAGCTTAGTGACTCTATGTGACAGATACTGACCTAATTTTTTGGCAACTAAGAGCTATAAACATCATCCTTGATGTATCAGACTCAGCATCTGGTAGGCTGTCTTATAACTTTTAAAAATTAATGCACAGAGAGATAAAGAACTGTACATCAGCATGTGTTTGTTTTCCGTCTAAATGCAAATGTTACATCCTCTAACAATAAATATATTGTAGAACTTAAAAATAAAAGAATTTTCATCATTGATATATTCGTGGTGAAATCCCAATATTTCCTTGTTTGTGATATGACATGCTGTTTGTTTAAAAAAAACTCTGAACATACATCAGATGTTCATGATTGTCTCCACCAGTCAAAATATCATTCTTTATTCAGATGAACAAGCAAGGCTTTAGATTTATTAATACCATCTTTTTAATGTTGCACTGAAAAGGGCATCATGTCTGTGGTTGAAAATGTGATAACTTCAGGGAATTTGTGACCATCATTGCTTTGTCATTCTAAAGACATTGATTTTTTTATTTGTATAAATCTATAGCACAAGGTTTTTGGCTCATTGATTTGAGTACTGCATGCTTATATGGAAACAGCAAAATGCCAGACTGTAGATGAATTCAAGCTTTTGGGCACACTTAAGCAAGCAGTGGGCATCTCAAGACAGATTGAGCAGTCTGAATGTCAGGAATCTTTCTCTGAGTGCCCTTCATGAAAATCCAAAATTTTGCATTGGAAGTCTTGTTTTTGCTGATTCAGTATCAGCAGAGTCAGTTTGCATCTTAAATACAAACATTTGAAGATGTAGGTAGTAGCTCTATTATTTCTGTGGCAGTAACACCTATTAAAGGAAAAAATTGACTGCAATCTATTATTTTGAGAATTTTGTGCACTACTGAATATCCCCTTTTTCTTTCCTTCCCTCTCCACCTTGTACTTCTGCCCCTTGGATTTTGGAGATCCTAAGGATAGGCAGTGTGAAAATATAAAATGCATAGCTGCTCTGTGCAGCGAAAAGATTGCTGCAACTGCTAAAGATTTGTTCTTCCTGTTTGCTACTTAAAAAGGAAAAAAAAAAAAAAAAAAAAGCATCACGCAGGGTTCTTGGTTCTTCCCATGCAATAATTCAGAAATGCTGCAAGTAATTAGTGTGTTAAAGCTTGTATTTTATTTCAAAATATGAAGTAAAGCCTTAAGAAAATGCAAAGTCCTGAGCAGTGGCACAGTGCAAAGCAGGAAATCTCCTGCACACAATAGAGATTAAATGCTCCCTGTGCATACTGTATTCTGCTCAGCCCTCTGCGTTCGGAGCTGGGACCGTGGCAGTCGTTATCTCCAGCAGGTTCCTTGGTGATTTTCAAGCCCTGCACTACCTACCCAAGTGGCAGTGACACCAGCTTTCACTGAAGCCTTATTACTCTTAAAAGAGCAATTTGGTTGGTTGCACAGCTATTAGGATCAGACAGTCAGGCTTAAAGCTGTCAGTACAACTGCTTCTCATCTTTTTTCACAATCCTGACATCTTCTCTCTTTTCTGCTGGACACAAGCATTACTGTATTTATCATTTTCAATCAAGCTCACGCTGCAAGCTGAGGAATATATTCCCACAGAAACCAAAGTGAGGAGCAGAAATTATTTTATAGCTGCTGTAGTAGCAGCGGTGCTGGCTGCATGTTGTGTGGGAGAAATCGGATCAGTGAGAAATGTGGCTTTCCTCAGGGCTACATCATTGAAATATTACTTCAACGTCTGAGAGGAGCAAAGCTATTCCTTGCTCTAATTTTTCAATGATTAATCACTCTTCCCTAAGTAAACACAAAGTGGGGGAGAAGATGTGAGATTTTTAATTTTTTTTTTTCTTTTTTACATTTTTTTTAAATAACTTGTGGAAATGTTGTTATCATTGAACCGGGGGAAAATCGCTATGCTTGAACTTCTTTTCATTTTGATGTTGCTCTTCTCTGGACCAACCCTGAGCAAGCTTAGCAGGACCAAAGGCAAACACTGGAAGGGGGGTAAGTGGAAAGGAAAAGTTTTGTAATGGATGTTTGGGTAAGGTACTGAAAAGCTGTATTAAAAGTAATCTAAGGAGAATACCTCTGCTATTTTGAGTGACTCAGATTTCAGGTTGCTGTGTGGGCTTGCAGTAGGATGCTAAAAAGAGAGCATGGAGTTTGATTTGTTTTCTTGTTAGTTTGCTTGGCTGGCTGTGTAAGGTATGTATTCCTTGCAGGAATTTTGCTTTGCACTGTACCATTAGCAGAATAATTTTAGGGCCTTGATACAAATAAATGCATGCCATTTATAAATTTAGTGGGTTTGTTTGATTGTGAGAATTCAGCTTGTTCTTTACATTATGGAGCCTCTGGGACTCTTGTGGCTTTATTGGAAGTGATGTTACCCCTATCAAAAGGGGCTACAGTGTTGGAGTAGAAGAGAGAAAGAAAACAAGAAGACTATTTTGAGTGCAGAATTGTTAGTATATGTGGTAAAAATGACTAGACAGACATTTTTTTAGAGTACATGGATGTTGTGAAATGTACTGCCAGCGGCACTAATTGGCTGACTGGCTATGTCAGTGTTGATGTGTTAATAAAGATAAATTGCATTAACTTTATCGGAAAAAAAAAATGCTATGTTGAGAAAACACTTATGATTTTTGAAGGCAGCAATCCATTTTCCTCCTCTGTTAAAAACTGCTAAGAAGATTTACCCTGTGTGTACTGTGAGCAGTTCACTAAATGTGCCTTTTCATAAAGTTCACTTTATTTTGCTTCCTTGCATGACATTTGTTTATGGAAAACAAGGGTTATTGAGGTCTCATAATCTAATATAGCTCAGTGAGCATAAATGGTATCTCATAAATATTTGGACTGAGGGACTGTGGATTGTAGATTGTTTGATATTTTCTCCCTGGTTGTTTCTTGATGTTGCTGATTGGAGGCACCCCTAGGATTTTTTTACCTTTTTTTTTTTTTCCCTTACAAGTGTTGCCACAGCATGGTGTGTTTATCACAGCTTTAATAGCACTTCCAGTTTTTCTCTGCTGTCAGTATTGTGATCTGAGGTTAAAGAGTAGCATCAACATTAAAAAGAAGTTTTAATAATTTATCACAACATCTCAGCAGGAGACTCCTCCCTCCCCCCTCGACATTTCCTTTTGTTGCATTTAATCTTCCACCCACTGTACCTTCAAGGGAAAAGTTGCAGCACACGCTTAACCTGGATTGTTAATGCAGCACATATGTCTGAAAATTATTTCCTGGTCCCGTAAATCACATTATCACATGTATCTCACAGTGCTGCTGCTGGGTATCCTCATTGCAAATTGCAAGCTGTTATTTACTCTGGGCAGCATGACCTCTTCTCAGAGGTATGTGATTTAGGAATATATGTCACTGTCAAGTTCCTGGGATTTAAGAAATGCTGTTAACTTTTTTTCCCTTTTTCCCCTTTTTCAATTAAATCTGGTAAATGAGGGCTGGATTGCTTTGGTCTCTTACCTGCTCTCAGGCAGACGTAAAGAGCTGAATTTTTATCACGGGTAGAAAATAACCTATGAACCTGACTGCAGAAAATATCTTAATATGGGCTTTTTCTGTTCTAAGAAGTGTTTTTTTGCAGCTGAAACAAAACATAAGGAAGATACCTGTTTCAAGGAGGCTAAGAAGCAATTTATCTTGTTTGCTGGGACCTCTGAATCAGCAAAAACCCCGGCATACCTGCTGTCCAGTGGTTTGTTCCATACGTGATATTGCTGTGAGTGCTGTGTGACTTGAAGAGGATGCCTGCTTTCCGGGGAAAGCTCCAAGCTCAGGATCTGTCAGTACACAGCTGTTGTAATGTCATGTAGTCTGGGTGTTTCTGACCACCAAAACAGAATGTGTGCACCTCCCCTTTCCATTAACCATTGAGGATCAGCTTTTGTTTTCATCTCAGTGACCAGAGTAGTTCTTGTTGGTGTGCACATGGAATTCATGGTGTCTCTTGGTGAGTGGTCAGCATGCAAACTTCTGCAGCTTGCTGGGAAGCCCATCCCAAAACGGCAACAAGATTTAGTTTTATTCTTATTTTTATTTTTAAGAGATTCCAGAGACCTGCATACCCAACTTCTAGCTCTGCTGTTCAGCAGGGAAGGGTGAAGCTGGATGTGTGCAGCTGGAAATGCATTGGATGACTCTCAGAATTACCCATGCTGAAGCGAGTTACATGGTGGATAGCAACAGCTGATTTAGACCATCCTCTAGTTCTTCCATATCACATTTTGTTTCAAAAATGCTGCAAAGTTTAGGCATCTTTGGAAAGTGTTGGTATCTGTGTAGGTCTTGTGTCTGTGTAGGCCTGGTCATGATCAGTACATGTTAATGAACCTGGAAATTTTTCTGGTAAAATAAATAAGAACTTCATTGCTGAAGTTCGAGCACGAGCTCTGAGAAGACATTTTCTATGATCTTGCTGTATAATTCTGTATTTATGACAAAACCAGCTCTTTTCACCTCTTTTTCTCCTTGGAATTCACTAAAAACAAGAAATATGGTCACCCACATACAACTAAAAGAATGGAATTATGGGTTGAAAACTGCTCTTGATTTAGTTGCAAGGTTAGGTGTCAAGGGGTGAAATGAGTCCTGTGTATGGGTCCAGAGAAACATAAAGATACCCTTTTCTTTTTTAGCTGTTTTTAAGTCTACGTGCCAGGAAACCTTTCAGAATGATTCATTGGAATGCAGTCTCTAAATGTGCTTTAAACTGGGATTTATGAAATAATGATTAAGATAAACTGGAGTCTAAAAACACAACCTGGAAGTACAAATCAACTGGAATTTCTTTTTTCCCTTTAAGCTGAAAGAACACACTATGGTTCAAGTTTAGAAAGTATTTTTAATAGGGAGACCAAAAAAACTGGAAAAGAAGATTAAGTATTGTTTTGAGTTTATCTTAAATGAGAAGGCAGATTTGAGTTGTTGCTAATGGCTATCCCCTTCTGAATTCTTTTTAACTTTTTGTTCAACAGTGTTTTCCCTTTTGTCATGTATCTTGGTCATACATAGGGGGGTGGGGAAAGGCTTGAGTGTACCCAGCCAGATGCATGTGGATATGCTTTGTGTCTGTCCAGTGGCACCTGGGAGAATTTGTAGGCTGGGAAGTAAGCTGCCCATTTTTTTTCTAGCTATGTGGAGGGCTGTATGACAGAGAAGTCCAGAGAGAGTGAGACCATTAGGACAGCCACCACTCTTGGAGGACATAAACCTCCTACTCATTTAGAAACAACTCATGCATTCCACTGGGGGGAAACTCTGCCCATCCAGGCTGCTGGGCAGCTTAGAGAGTCTGACTCTTTACATGGTGGTCACTGTAACAGGATCCTGTCCTTTTGCCAGGTCAGCACTCACTCCAGCTGAGGGGTGGCAAAATGAGCCACTCTGGGATGGTCCTTGGGGTGAGCTGAGCCTCAGGAGGGGCACAGAGAGACTCTGTGCACACCCCATGGTGCCCTGGCACAACAGTCATCTGTCAACAGTGCTGGCAACACCTCCCAACCAAAGAAAAAACCTTCTGGACTAGGGAGAGGAGTTGGAGATGAAAAGACTTCAGGGGAAAGGACCACACTCAGGGCTTGAAAATTCACGTTAAAGAGGGCCTCCTCCTCAAAGCCTTGTTTGTTGACATCTCCTTTGTGCTTCACCAAAAGAATTTCCATTTTGAGAACTCAGTAACTTGATTTACTTATGATCAAATTGTAGAAATAAAAATAAAATGCAACCACAGGGCATCACCCCACAGAACTATATGAGGTGGTGCCTGTCCTTACTGTCTACAGGGAAGTGAAGCAATAATTTCTTTAATGACTAAATCAAAGTTTATTATGCAAGTGGTCCAGCCTTATATTTCAGTTCCAATTTCAGCTCTACTGCAGTTTAATCATTTTTATAGCAAAAGGTACCAGTGTTAGAAATCTTTAGTGTCTCTGGCAAGGTATTACTGGTGAGGGTGATGCAGAGCTGTTTGCCTCAGATTCAGTCTCCCTATAGATTGATCAGCACATGTATTACTTAGGGTGCACATAGTACACCGAATGTTTAAATGCTAAATAAATGAAAGTAGATAGGAGGCATTTACATTGACTCAGGTAGCCTGGATTTCAGTGTGAGTATTTGTGAGGCATGAGGGGTCTGGTTGGATGTGGAGCTTTTGACGTGTGGTTGAGTTGCAGCACTTGTAGAGCAGAGCCAGCTGTGCTGGGATGATTCACTGTTTGCTTTATGCGATTTTAAGCACAACACTTTATATAGTTTGCCATTTATCTAATTTAAGTAATTTATTTTATGTTGTTTCAAGGATAAACTGCATGAATTATTTTTTAATATCTTATCATGCTGTATGACTAACAGTGTTTCTTAAATAATGAGAGATTAAATATGCTGCCATGCTCTTTTACATTGGAAAAGCTTATAAAATGCCGACCAAAAGTTTCAGACTCAGGGTCCTAAAAGTATTTCCGTATGTTTCACAGAAGCAACCTGATTTTGAGTAGTAAGAAATTCACAATTTTTTTAACTTCAGAGGAAGCTCGATAGATTTGAGGAGGTGGCTTGTGCATAGCTAAGGATCTAAAAGTCTAATTTTAGAAACTGAGTACTGTAAGTGTGGATCTGCAGTTTTAGTTTGACTGCAAGTATATAAAGCATATGACTACACACACAGTATGTGATTTGATGTGCCAAAGGATGTTCTAATAGTTTTGCTTTGAATATTCTTGAAAGGAAAATGAGTATTTATTTGGATACAGAGTGACTGTGAAATTATCTGGGTTTTATTTAGTCTTCTATTTTCTTTAAAGTCTAGATTTATCCTCTATCCCATGATAACAAAAAAGTTTTCACCTTCTTTTACACCACCTTCTTTAGAGTAAAATCTGAATTCAAAAGGTCTCTGGGGATGCATGAAGCTTCCTGCACATATTTTGTTGGAATAAATAAAATATATATTTATCTATTTTCCATCTCTTTGAAGATATTTGAAGTATTTTATGGGAGTTTGGCAACCTGTATTTAGTCTTACACAGGCAGAGGCAATGGAGATGGGACCAATGGAAAACTGAGCTTGTGAGAGTTTTCTTCTCAGCTGCAAGGGAGGGAAAATGATATGGCTTTTTCAATCACAAGGGGAGCAATGTGAGGAAAGTGTGACATCTGCTTAAGAGCAGACTGGTGCCATCACAAAACTGAACAGCAGTGGATAAAACATAGGCTGAGAGAGTATTTCCAGCCACTACTGAAAAGGGGTTGCCATCCTTTGGCAGATGGAGTCAACCTGAGCCTGGTTTTAAGTCTCCCTCAACTTCCAAGAGTCCTGTCTGCAGGATCTCCCTCCAACTCTTCCGCTGGTGCTCCTGCACATCTGCTGGCATCTCTGCTCAGGGAGCTGATCCAGGTAGAAATTGGCTAGATAAGAGTGGATGGCATTCATTTAACTGAGGCCATTCATTATCTGAGGTGATCCCTTCTTCTGCACCCTCTCGGGTCACAGGGAATCTGGTTATAGAAGGGAGATATGGCTGCCGGGGAAGACAAGAGATTGTGATCATGGTTTGATTTAGGGTAGTTCAAGTTGACACATAACTTCACCCTTCACTATCCTGAAAAAAAAAAATTAATAAGGTGGCACTTTCCTTTGAATCTTATGTCCACATCCTGTTCTTGGAGTATTGCTTGAAATGTTTGCTATCATATTAAAAAGTATGTTGATCAAACAGTTATAAATCAGAAGGAATATTTAAATAACGCTTCATCCGCCATGTGTACAGGTTCCTCTCCTTTGGTTATTTGCATTTTTTTTTTCTTGTATTGAACAGATTTTGGAACAACCATAAAGCATCATTGACATTAGAAAACCAGCAAGCACAAGCATATTCTCTTTACTTTTGTCCACAAACAAAATGAATGCGTGTACATTGCCTTTAGGTGTTAAAAGAGCACAGATCGGGCGTGCTCTTTCAACCTGATGAACAGGCTTAAACACATACCAGAATGGCTGAGAAAATGTTATTTCAGCTTTCCCTTTCTACAAATTTTCAAAGAAAATGTTGTTCATCAGTTAAACACTATTGATTTTTTACTTCAAAGCATGATCTAAGGAATACTCAGAGTACATTACTTCTTTCAAGAGCCATTACTAAATAATCTCAGGAAAACTTCTTTCCTTAGTACATTCAAAATTGGGGGGCAGAGATGTATGATGCTTTTACAGATTAGTTAGTTTTGGTAAATGTTGGTAAATTGCACCAACAATGTAAAGCTCTTGTTTTAGAGCTTTTCAATAGTGAGAGTACCTTCAAAAGAATTTACTTTTTCAGTCATTTATATTTGAATCCTAAAACCTTGTTCTTGGCTGAATTGTGTCATGTTAGCTCTCACCCTAGCATTGATTTCATCCTACTAGGTTTGAAACTGCATCAGCCTCACTAGCTAAATAGTAAAACAGAGTAAAAGTTGCAGAAAGTAGTAATAGTAAACTTCATGGTTGCAGAACTATGTCACACGAAGTGAAGTAAAAAAAATATTTTTTTCTATGGTTTTCCCTCAAAACCAGTATTTTTCTATTACTGTATTTCCTTGCATGAGCAAACTTAAAGGAAAAAACAAGAGAGAGACAAATTCCAGTTTTGTTTCCAGGGATGCTGATCACTCAGCAGAAGCTCCCAGTGACAAGGACTCTCAACCCACACAAATAGCAGTTTTGATATGCCTGAGTGTAACCCTCCTCTTTACTCCTTCCTGCTTCATTTCAGCCTTAGGCACAACCCTGTGCTTTCCACACTGACATAATTTGTGAGGAGACATCACCAGGGAAATTCCTGCTGTGGTTCCAAGCATGGACAGTTCTATGGTGGTGCAATGAGCAGAAATTTCTTCCCTGTCTTTCCCGTGGAGAAGGCTGGAGAAGTGTTCTCGTTAACACCACGCATTACGTTTGTTACCAATTAAACTTCTACCTGCTGGACTTGGTGTGTTCATTAACAGTGCACTGGGGGATTTTGGAAAGTTTAGAGAGAGAAAAGACTCAGATTTACCACACTGCCTAAGATTAGTGCCTCTGGCTTGGAAATTTAACCTACTTTGTGAGTCCATTGTACTGATAGTGGAAAATCAGAAAAAAAGGATCCTTAGCTCTGTAAATAGGAGTAAAGGAGCGAATGGTTTATCCACTGCTTAGAACCTTAACGGGAGAAGAAATGGAAATCTATGTAAAGTTTGATATAGGAAAATAGAAATGAAAAAAAAAACCACAAGCTTTTTCTGAAAATCAGGAAAATGTTTTTGAGAGCTATTGAAGGATTTTATTCTGTTTAATTATAGAAAATTTGAGAGACAATTTTCATGCTATTTAAACACGTCACTATCTTTCTCCTCCAATGAAGGTAAAAGTTCCTTAGAAATCTTAGAGAAAACTGCTGCAGGACTGGAAGAGTGAAAACCAGTGGCAGACACACCCAAATAAAAATAATATCAAGTCTTGGGTTCTGTATTTCAAAAAAAGTTCTTTAGTTATATTTTTAAGTTTTACTGACATATTGAAATTTTGAATTCCATTATCATCATTTTAGTGTAATTAGTGCTTACTTTGAGAAATCACAGATAATGTTCTTAATTAGTTTTATCTTCAGAAGAGAGGCTGGGAGAGCATTTTTTTACTCACTATGTTCAACAGTTCTCTGGAAAGCAGTTGAGATACCAAATCTGCTACTTCTGGCTTAAAATATTAGCATATTACACAGAAAATAGCTCTTGAGGGATACCCCTGCTTGAGTGTCTTCTGCAAATATAAGATTGTCTTTTTTCTTGTATTGGCTTCAGAAGAACCGTAGTGTTTTTCTGTACATCAGGGTGTGTCTAGGGGATCTGGAATGTCCTCAGCATCTTTCTTATTGCCAGGAGTAATTCCACTGAAATTTCTAGAATTATGCCACTTCAAATGAGAGGATAATCTGCTTTTGAGTCTTAGCTGGGCATCATCTATTTGATAATCAATCATGACAGTTCTTACTGGGTAGTCCTTGTCTACAAAGAGATCAAATCAGTTGGGGATGAACTGATCTGAACATGAGAGCATGAGAAGTCCTGAGGCTGATGAACACAGAGAAAAAATTGTGACACTGATGCAGTTCCCACTAGTTATGGTGATTTCATACTGTTGGTTACTGTGGTAAAGCTTGAGAATTTGTCTACATCCGTATTTGCTATCCATCATTCTGCAATGGGCCTGGCTGAGCTATTCATTATCTTTCTGATTATCCATGGACTTGAGATAGGTTTGTGCAGTAAGCGAGAACATGTTTTAATGAATTGCTGTTGCTTTGATGTCAAGAATTCCTTAATTCAATAATTTTCAATTTATGTATAAATTTCAATAAAACTTAGATTAATAATACTTGTTTAATAATGAACGGAACAAATGCATACTTAAAATAGTTTAAGGTTACAGAGCATAGTGAAAGATATAAAGTTCATTAAAAATCTGGACAAAAGTCAATTTTAAAATTTGCAATTTTGATTTTTTTTTTCCCTACTGCTAGATTTTTTGGCTTCTGCTTTTAAAAAGTCTTGAAATCTGGGTAATGTTCTAGCTCTTGGTAGCCACTGAGGAAAAAAAAAAAAAAATGACTCTATGCTTTGCTGCATTTCCATTCTTATTTTTAAAGTTGTAATCTTAAGGTTTTGAGTGTTGAAGGCCAGCAGAAGAGAAATAGGAGGAGAACTGAAGAAATCAGCTTTGTTTGGTCAATTCCTTCATGCTGTTGAATACTGTTTTGAGGGAAAAATGTATTTTAAAGACCAGGGCTGTGGGAGTTTAAGAATGAAATCGCAGTAGAGTTGTGAGGGAACTTATCTAAAGTCAGTGGTGGAGCCTCCTGATGCAGTATGTGGAGGCAGAAGCACTCTGCCACGTATCAGGGCAAAGTCTCAGTTTTTGGTACTCAGAGAAAGAAGCCTCTTGGGTAATAATGACTTAACACTTAATTTCAATCTCTCAGATTAATTGAAATTGAAATGTTTTAGGAGGAACATTTACTGTTTCTACTTTCTTTTTCTTTATTTTTTCTAATTAATTTGTTACTCTATTGGCTCTATTGCCATAAAGAGGATAAATTCCCTGTTTAACATGGTTTCACTTCACTCTTTCTAGAGCAGCCCCACATAGGCTATATTTTAAAATCCAGCATTAATCGAATATCACTCTTTGAGCTTTCTTAAGAGCTCATTCTGCATTACAGCTCCTGGGCACCAGTGACTGGAAGTTTTATATGTATGTTGGTTAGGTTGTTTCTCAGCTCCTTTGATCTTCACATTCAGTGCACAGTTTCTTCTGCTTGTCAATTGTTTTCTAATTTTTAGAAGACCCTTTACGCATGGCTATCTACAGAGGTCACTTATCAGAGAGTAAACTGTTTCTTTGGATCCATTTTAATAGCTTTTTTACTGTATTTAAATAGAAAAACTACTTATAAGAATTCATACTTGAAATATTCCTATGGAGAGAGTTAGAGACAATATAACAGATCATGAGGAACATGTAGATACATTTTTGTTCCTGATAACATGCTTTGGCCTAATTTATATTCTTGGGAAAATATGGCTCAGTATCTTGACTAATTTCCTTTCTGGTGCCCTTTGATGATATATTAATGCTCTGTAATCTGAAAGGAACACCGCAATTGGTAAGAGTTTTTTGTGCCATTCAAATTGCAGAAGATGTGTTGTCTTTTATGAATTCTCCAACATTTTATAGCTGCTTCTTAAACTTGCTTAAAGCCTAGTTTAAACAAAAGCTATGTTACAAAAGCTTGCATGTGCTCTCAAAAAGTGCACCTCATATAGAGAAAGTGAGATGTGTTGAGAACACAGGATAATGTAATGTATTATGCATGTAAATTTACTTGATCTATATTGGTCTTTTCAATTCCCTTTCCAAACAAAGAACATGGTAATTTCATTTTACAGATAATGTAGTTTAAGGCCCTAAATCAGTTTAGCAGTACACATTTTTGATTCATGGGCAAGGGCAGTCGCCAGCTCTGAATGTATCTGTTCATAATCTCCTCAGCAGAAATTCAGCAGTGACTGATATGTTTAATGGCACTTGCATTGTCTCTGTGCATTGGGAAAGATCACGCGATGAGCTGTGTGATTCATCGATCACCAGAATACCTATAGACAGTCACCACAGGGGGAAATTTGGCTTTGCATTCTGAAAGGAAAATAATTTGAAGAATTCCTTGCTGGCTTTCTGTGACCACCATCTTCCGCAGATGTGATTTGGGATTACGTAATTTAATTATGTGTGTATTATTTTTCATGTGGGCATGTGTACTTGTATCATACGATGTTGAGTTCCTATTTTGCTTTATGGTCTAAACAATGGCTGGAAGCAAAAACCCTTCCTGTGGAGATTCCTGAGTTATTCCTCTATTCCCCTGTACGTGTAAGTTGAGCATACACTGAAGACCAGCTTAAAGAGTGATTCTTTTTTGATGCTTAGTCTACAGCATGAATATGCACCAGACAACACACCTGCTAATAAGAAACTTGCCATCATTCCGTAAATTATCCTGTTGGTTTTCAAAAACCCTGAAGAATCCAGGCTTTTGTAACAGCATTAAATGTGCAGCAAGGTCTGTCATATAACTGGCACAAAAGGAGGTGCCATTTGTATTGATTCCTATAGATTTTTGTCTTGTCTAATGGGATTTATATGTTTTCTATGAACTTGTGTTGAAAAATAAGCATAAACAAATAATGACGAAACATGGAGAACATATTTTAAGTATAGAAATAACTCAAACCTTTAAATTTCTCGTGCATGCCATGGCATCCCTGGTTTCTAAGGCATCCAATCCCATCTGTCTTTTTGCCAAGACAGAGATGCAAAAGTGCACTGGAAACAGCCTCCTTTCACTTTGCATTAAAGCAGACAGACCAGCACTCAGCTTTGTGCATTTTGAGCTCACTGCAATAAAAGTTTTAAGAGATAAGAAGCTTTTTCTATTTCAGGGTTGCCATTAGCCTGAATAATATATAAACATGGGAAAAGGTCTGAAGTCCTTTTGAGGCTCACAATATAGCTTCAATTAAATTATACATCATTATCACAGCTGCCAAGCTTGGTGTGGGATTTTAGCCCCCTATCTCACTAAGTGTTCTATGTAGCTGCCTTGTCCAATTCTTTTTCCTTCCTTTTCTTAAGCAGTTATGAGCACACTCTTTGAAAAACCAGGCTTAAGGAATAAAGGTGGAGGATGAGGTTTGGTTAATCAAGAAAGAACATGGAGATGTCAACAGTCAAGCACCAAGGGAGGAAGGAGGTCAACTCTCTAGCCTTAAAAACCACTGGGGAGAAATCAAACACTATTAAGTCATGACATATTATGTTCCTTTTGAACCAGGACTGTGTGTACTCCCTCTGTCTGCTGAGAGGTTTGCAGAGCAGCTCAGAGCCATTCATGAAACCCCTTGTGAAAGCAGAATTGCTGGGGATACCCACTGGGGATGCTTTCAGTCCAGAAAGCTGACAGTGACAACGAAACACAACCTAAACAGATACATGCTTTGTCTCTTTGTCCATTTATGGTTCTTTCAGGCTTTACAGCCCAAATTTTTCATGATGGCTTGTCATATTGCAGATGAGTGTTCTTTTGGATCTCAACATGATATAGAGTTATTCAGCCTTCATAATAGGTATCAGCTAGTTAGTACTTTGAGTTGGCTTTGGCATAAATCACAGATAGAGAACTATTATCACATACTTAGGAAAATCATAATGTCTTTTCTTGTTTATTCCTATAATATCCTCTAAAAGTATTAGAAGTGTTCTGACTAATTACAATACTCACATCACTAATGCCACTGCACCTGCCATTAATTTTATCAGTTTTCTTGTCTTCTTTGTACATGTATAATTTTAATAAATATTTGGCTTGAGTAACCATACATGAAAAACTGAAATCAAGGTGGCACCACAGAGTTTTGTGTGTAGAATACTTATTTAGGATTATACCAGACCATTGATTTTTTTACACTGAACAGGATATTGATTTCAGTGGACGCTTAACATGCAGATCAATGACACATTATAGGGCTTAAATAGTAACATTTGATACTTAAAATAAATGAGACAAGGATATCACTGACTTCCAAGTAGGGCTGAAAAATATCTGATATAAGTGCAAACTTCCTTAAAACTTCAGACAGTTGCAATGCTTGGTTCAGGAGAAGTATCAGGTTGATGCTTTAAGTTATAGCTTTCATGTTTTTCAGATTCTGTGCTGCCTAGGGATATAGTTCTGAGCCTCATATTAAGTGTTAGTCAGCTCTCTTCACAGAGTAGGTAGAAAAAACAAATCCTTTTCCTGCTGAGGACCAAGGACAACTTTCAGGCCCAACAACATAAACAACGGTGGGCTGAAGGGAGAATAAGAAGGATGAAACTCTCTACAACTTACTGAAAGGTGGCTGTAGTCAGGTGGGGTTGGTCTCTTTCTCCAGGCAGCAACTGACAGAACAAGAGGATATAGCCTCAAGCTGCGTCAAGGGGTATATAGGTTGGATATTAGGAAAGGGTTTTTCATGGAAAGAGTGATAAAGTACTGGATTGGCCTGCTGGGGGAGATGGTGGAGTCACCATCCCTGGATGTGTTTTAAAAAAGACTGGATGTGGCACTTGTTGCCATGGTTTAGTTGAGGTGTTAGGGCATGGGTTGGACTCGGTGATCTTGAAGGTCTCTTCCAACCTAGACATTCTGTGAGACCTCACAACCTGAAGCTGTAACTGGACAATTAAACCCCAATATGCAAATGGACCGAAACCTATAAAAGTGTGAGACCTCATGAGGTCATCCATTTTGTGACCATTCTTAGTCCAACTTGGGTGTAGCCCTGGCCAGGCTCTTGTCCTGCCAAAGGTGTATGAAAGGCCTTTCAATAAATATCTACTTTATTCTCTATCTCTGTCCAATCTACGTCAGGTCAACCTTCTCAAGGCATAAAGGTACAGAATGTGTGAAAAATTGTGTTTAAAAGGTAAAATTGAGAATTTGTTGGGAAGCATGCGAGTTGAAAGTCGTGTGCAGTAGGTTGCACCACAGCACTGGTAGTGACCTGGTAGAGCTTTGCTTGTTTACTCACAGCCCTGGGCAGCCTGTGCTGGTGCTGCATGTCCTGCCCAGCTTGTGTTGCCCAAGATTTTTTCTCTGTCTGATACAGCAGCAGTTGGCAGAGTAGCAAAAGAGTTATTTCACGTACACTGGCAAGAAATATGAGACCATGAGACCGTGTAGCTCATTATCCCAGCAATCTGAATTTATGGGATGCAGATGGAAATCCCTTAAGATTGTTTACACCAAACTTTATGTGAACTGCACACTTTCCAGTCCTATTTGAGAAATGAGAAGAGATGTTTGACTAGGAAATACGCTACAGATTTTTGAAAATCTAATAAACAAGACCTTTAACTGCTTAATCCTCAACTCAGCACAATTTGTTCTGACATAGGTGTCTTAAAAATTGGGCGAAATCCATGTTCTTAAATTTGCATTTGCAGCACTCTGGCATTTTTCTGAAACATAGCTTGTCATTTATACCTCTAGAAGTGCATTGAGATGGAGGAGGAAGTGCTCATTTTTGGTAGTTTATCAAACACAGTTTGATTAATCCTCATACTGGAAAAGAAACTTCTTTTTTTTTTTTTTTTTAATACTAGTTATGCTTTAGTACAGACCTTAGATATAAATGCAGAAACTTTAAGCCATGCAGGCTATCAGACCAAACATATAACAAGTTAATTTTTTGCTATTCTGTGGCTGAATTATTTTATAGACATTTCTGCTGATATTGAAAGAGAAGACACACCTTCCTCAATTGCTTCTTCAAAATGAGTTGAAAAATCTGTTCTCCAGCGTGTAACATATGCCCTTTAAAACTGCTACTGTTCTGCTGCCTGCTCTTATCAATATGGGCCATAAATTTTGCATGGGTATTGAGGAAACTGCAGCTTGAGGACTTGCAATAGTTAGCAAGATGCTGCTAAAGTATACAAAGTACATTGGCAAATGGGTCTTTATAGACAGGCGTCATTACCAAGATCTGTGTGTGTAGAACTGTGCAAGCCTGGAGAGCCTTAAAGGCCAGTGCTTGCAGAAACCTAATTTTGGGTGAATGGAGTCCTTAGATTCATTGTGATATCGCACATAAATGAAAATACCAAATGTCATTGACTTGTCAGTGAAAAAGTAGCCTAGGCTTTGTAACAAATGGATCAGTGATGTATATTTGGAAGCTGTGTGACATATTAAAGTAGTTTATGAGGCACAATTTGTTTTGGTGGTCTGCTCTGATTGATGGTGTGCTATCTGCCACTGCTTTAGATGTTGTGGTATGTTTGTAATAAATGTTTTTTTCCCAGACAGTGCTAAATGTGTTCCATCTAAATCATTCATTACTTATAACAAGTTTCAGTGTATATGAATCAAAGCTTTTTTATACTTGCCTTCAAAAGAATTTATCATTTTGAAGCAGCTCTATCACCTGTGATGGGGCCAGCTGCATGCCTGAGTGCTCAGACCCTTTCAGCAGTGCCTGCTGGAAACAGTACAAAGTTAAACTGCAAGTAATGTTAAGTACTACATTTAAAAGTTTGTTGCCTTTTCTGATCTAGCACTCCTATTTGCTTCTTTTTCTTGGTTTTTCAACCAGAATAACAGAAAATATCAAAAATAAGCGCTGAGAGATGAAGAGGAAACATTGGTGTAACAACCGGACATGTCAGAGAAAGCACATCAGTGGGAGGGATTTCTGCTGATGTTTTATACCAGCGTATCATTCATTCATCAGAAAGCTATAAAAAATGTATGCACTATTCACAGGGGACTTCCTCTTTCTGGAAAGTGCAGAATGCATCATCCTTCAGCAAAAAGTGTACTTTGTTCCTTCTTGATTGGTAGGAGAAGGAACTTCTGTTTCCCATGGGACTTTTCTGTGTCCTTCCTCCAAAATTCAAGTGACAGTGGAGAAAACCTAGGGTCAATCATTACAGGACTATCAGTGTAGAAATACAACATAACTTTTTTATTGTAAAAACATTGATGTTCGTTTCTTTGTGGCATTTGAAGAGACTTAGGCTTTTTTCCTGTTTCAATAGCCATTAGGAATTATAACGGTGTCACAGAAGTCCAGAATGAGTCAGGTTGGAAGGCATCACAGTAGGTCATCTCATCCCATCCCTCCTGCTCAAGCAGGGTCATTCCAGAATAGGTGGCACGGGATTGTGTCCAGATGGTTCTAGAATATCTCCAACCCTCCCTGGGTGATCTGTTTCAGTGTTTGGTCACTGCACAGTGAAGTTGTTCTTCGTGTTCAGGTGGAACTTCCTGTGCATCAGTTCCTGTCCATTGCCTCTTGTCCCATTGCTGGGCACCGCTGAGCAGAGCCTCAGAGCAGAACTGGACACAGCACTCCAGAGTAACACAGAGGTGCTTGAAGTAATCTTAAATTCTTAACAGAACAAAAATTTGTGCATCTGTTAGTTTAAAATTTGAATGCTGTCTTATTTTGACTACTCTTTAAAGGCAATTGTTTTCATATAATATAGGCATGTACACTAAAATGAAGATCAGGAAAATAAGATGTGACTTTTAAAAATTATTTTGACTAGTAGAAGTAACACTTGAATCATAACAAATATGTGAATCTCTAGACAAGGGTCCTCAGTCTCTTATAGCATAAAAAGACTGTTGCATCAAACAGTTTGTAAAACAGAAACAAGTTTGGCAAAGAATGAAAAAGGAAAACAGTATAAAGATTTGCCCGAGCAGTCCAGAATTGATGCAAAAAACCTCTCCAATTCCTAATTGTCTTTTTTCAAAAATTTTATATGCAAGACAGTATAAACCACACAAAATATGTGCTAGCATTTGGAAAGAAGCATGCAGGCACCTTTTCTCAACATTTTCACAAGGAAAGAATAAAAGGCACAGTATTACATAGTTAAAGGTGCTGTAATGATGGGTTGAGGCTGTACAGCTGCAGCAATATCAAACAGTGGAAAGCATCTGCATGGCATAAGTTAGTCTCTTCATTCCCTCAGAGGTGTGCATCCAAACCTGTGCTAAATTAATATGGGGTTTTTTTAACATATAAACTGTATAGCAAGGGATTGATCCTCTCTCTTTTACTGTTAAAGTTCTCTTTCCAGAAGTTCTTAACATGTTAATAGCATCCTCTAAGCAGCACATTCAGGAGTGTTTATCAAAACCTGAAAAGTCATGTAACTAGACCCAGAGGAAAAAAAACAAGATGAAAGTCAGAAAACATAACAGAAACTTGTGGTATCAGCAACTCAAAAGACAAAATAGTTCAGCTCTTACTGCTGTCTAAAGCTTATGAACAGATATTATGTGGCAATATGTAGAAATGAAATCTGCGCTTTAAGATCCATCTTATCTGCCTCTAACCCCTCTCTTGCCATTTTAATTGGAAATCTTTGCCTCTGCATATTCACATTTCTTTTTCCTCTGTGGATGTCTTTTTCTTTATCACGTCGTAAGCAACCAGTTGTTGCATTCTATAAAGTCTCTTATATGGGCTTGGTGGAAGAAGTGGCTGCCTTGGGAATGTTTGTCTATAAGACTGATTATCCCATCAGCTCATGGAAGCTATGCCCATCCATGGGTAAAAAATGGTTTTTACAGATTGCCTGCTTGTTTCTCACTTTGGTTTGTGGAAAGATCACATAGGCTTAGGTGTGACATATATGGCGCATATATATATATATGCGTGTGTGTTTGTGTGATATAAATGATGTATACACAATACCTGAGGTTCTAAATAATTTTATAAGACTTGCAACTCAAAAAATGACATATGCTCACCTGAAGGAGAATAAAAAATGAGGGGAAGTATTTCCACCATCTAATCTAACTGTGGCTCAGATTTTAGCAACATTAGCTGCTGTTCTGGCTCCTAGCCAGCAGCTGTAAAATCTGATTTCCATATCTGTCTTCTTCCTTTCTGAGAGTATTTAAGGACCAAGAGGAAGGCACGGTGGAAACCCCAAGATTGTCTTGGTAATTTTTGGTATGCACTCTACCTTGTTTTTAGAAGGAGAAGAGAAGGAAAGAGGAAGCCTTGGGAATCGCCATGGTTTGTCTGTGAGCACACAGCTGCTCAGCGCAGGAGCAATGTCAAGACTCCTGCTTTGAACTGGTGGCTTCAGGAGTAAGCAGTGGCTTAGTTTTTGCATCTTCCTACACTGCTTCTTCCTTACCTGCTCTTTTCATCATTTTTAAGTTACAGAAACTGTTTTGAGTTACAGCTGATGCCCCTATTGGCAAGCCCAGATGATTTTCAAGGTTGCTGGCAATAGCAGCTGTTGCGCAACCAACCATTTTTTCTTTTACCTAGTAACTTTTCACTCAATTTTTACACTCAGGAATTTCATGAGAGTGGTACAGGCATCAGGGGATTTATACACCAAGACAAGGTCTTTTATTGAGGCTTTTTGACAGTGATGCATAACACTCACTGTGTCTGGGAGGATGCAACACGTTTGTCTTTTTATCCGGTTCAACAACCTCTACAGCCTGTGCTTGCTGCTACAGAGGAATGACTAAGTTGGGAATCAGGGCTTTAATTTTTGACTCTCACCTGCTGGTGGAATCTGTTTGACCATGCAATTTATATGTCTAGCTTTGTTGAAAGGCAAGAAAAAAACACCTGTCTGCAAACTTTTCTGCCAGCTTTGATGGATCCTACTGTCCAGACTCGTCTCTGATATTTTTTGCTTTTCCTACTTACAGGGGGATCTGCCCTTCCAAGTAGCTACCAATATAATTTTTTTTTATTCCCCTTCTCTGCAGAAGTAAATTTAACCTCACTGTCCTCTTGCCTGGGGAGAGTTTTATCTAGTAACTACAAGGAGATTTGAGAAATACAGAGATTATGTGATCTGCCAAATTGTACTGCATCTGTCTCTTACAGCACAATAATAAAAAGATCTTTTCTGTAATGGCTCTTTATTGCCAATTCCCTAGTTGTTCTTCACCAAAGTACAATTAATTAGTAAGGGGCTTCTCATACAGAAAACTGTTGATGGAGCATCTGAGAAAAAGCAGTAGAGCATAA
>VWYN01012137.1:76392-97069 GCA_013400075.1 Hippolais icterina | reverse complement strand
GGAAGGCTGGACCCATCTTGCCATCAGNTCCATTGAATTCCCAGAGGAAGGCTGGACCCATCTTGCCATCAGTGGACCCTTTCTACAGGATCTTCTCTACTTCGACAGAACCACGTCTGCCACTCCAGGAGGATTTATTTTGGACTGCTTTCAGCACCCTGACCAACAGGGTGTCAGGTCATATTCGGACTCTGTCACTGTTTCTAGGATTTTTGTTTGTTTGCTTGCTTGGGGTTTTTGTACTACTACATTTGTATTTTTAATATTCCTAGTAGAGAACTGTTATTCCTATTCCCAAATCTTTGCCTGAAAGCCCTTAATTGCAAAATTATAATAATTTGGAGGGAAGGGGGTTGCATTCTCCATTCCAAGGGAAACTCCAGGTTTCCCTGGCAAACACCTATCTTCCCAAAACAAGACACCACCATTGCTGATGGGCTCAGCTTTGGCCATCCACAAGTCCATCTTGGAGCTGGCTGGCATTGGCTCTGTCAGGTATGGGGGAAGCTTCTGGCAGCTTCTCAAAGAAGTTGCCCCTGCAGCCCCACCACTACCAAAATCTTGCCATGCAAACCCAATACATTAGTTGTGCTAACTGCTCATTCATTTCAGTTAAGTAATTTCATCATTATCAAGGTCAGGTGACTTTGGTGAATGCCAATACTCTGAGAATGCAGCAGCAGAACTCTTCTAGTTGTTTTTTTTTTTTTCACTTGGGTAAATGAATGTTCATTCTTTTGTACTAAAGTTAAATGTTACATGTTTAGAACATGGTTTTTGATTCACCATAGAAAATTTAGGGTACTCCTTGCTATCTTCTCCTTCCCATACTAGCATCTTCAGAATATAGGTGATTGAGATATCCCTGTAACTGTTCTACAGAGAAACAACCAAAAGCAGACACTTGCTTTTCATTTTTCTGTCCTCACTAACCAGGATTCATTGCTTCCTGGCATCTCTCTGTCCTCACTATACGGTGATTTGATGCCACAGTAGTCTCTTTTCTACTCAGCTGTCATTCTTCTAACTTCTGCCAAGATCTAGTCCCCTAATGCCTTTGAAATGAAGACAGTGGAGTGCATGCAAACCTTGCTAAATCTGTACCATGTGCAACACCATCTAGCATGGACAGTAAAGAAGTAGATTGGCATCTGATTGTGGGCTCACTTAGGGATTGTAAGTTGTATTATAGAGGTCAATAGGCTGCAGGATCAGAAGGACAAAAGTTGTCCCTGTACCACATATCGCACACTGTTTGGGTGGGCAGATCTTCTCTCAACGGAAAACCTGGTGTCTTATCCTATATATTTCTGTCATCTTGGCTTTTACTTCTAATTAATAAACTATAGTCCTGAAAGGTGGGAAGGTGCAAGTTGGCCAATTTACTGTTAAGACAGATTTGTCTAAAGGAGGTAAGTTCAGGACAGACACAATCTGTGAGTAATTTTTTGTGTATGTGTTTTGGTTTTTCTTTTAGCTTGAACAATAGCACAAGCCAGTGAGAAAATATATTTGGTTTGTGGAACCTTAAAAGCTTAAAATTAGGGATAATCTTCTTTTGGTATATTCAATAACACATTTTCGTGTGGAAACTAATAGGTGAGAGTGAAAAGGAAACAGGGCATCAGGAAAACATTGGAACCTAGTTGGAGAAAGTTAAGCAGGAGAAAAATCAAGCAAAAAAATTTTTTTTGCTGACATCTTCAGCACTGGATGGATAGAGATGAAAGTACCAGTTAAGGACAAAGTTGTCAGACTAAAGTGTCTGAAGTGAAGAATCCAAATCAATATTTAGACAACTCAGTGAGTCACCCGGATTTCAGATACTATGTTACTTTATCTCACACTGACATAGTATTCATCACCTGAGAGTGTCATTAGATGCTTAATTGTGAGTTATAACTAGAAATGCGAATAATGAGATGCCTGAGGTTTGCCAAAGTGTTAATAAAGTTTCATCATCATGTTAAAACCAACTGTTTTTTAGATACAATTGCAAGCATACAAAAAGTATAACAACCCAAAAATCACGTTCTTATCACAGGATGTGCAGAAGCAAAAGTTGCAATAAAAATAAGTTTTTACTCTTTCTAACAAAGTTTTATCCTCTTTGGGATTTTGTTTCTAATTTGATGCTTCAGATGTATACTGGTTTTGAAAGAGAAAGGTATTTTCTTAGGGGAACTTTTAATTACATATGAACTGATCAGAGATATTCAAGTACGTTCAGCTTTAACACTGCTAAGGAAAGTGAAAGCAGTAAATAAATTAACAAATCTTAGGGAATTGCTATTCTCTGAGAAGTGGGACATTGTTAGTAGGAAACATTGATTTTGTTTGAATTTTGCATGGCACAAAATGAGATTGACCCCAGAAATCTGTTTTGGAAGACTTCACAGCCACTGACTATTGTGAATGCAAAATTTCCCACTTCTACCTTAGAAGCAAGTTAAATCTATTTCAATTATTGATTGTCTTGTCCAAGCAAATAATCACTATTAGTCCCATACAAGTTCACTGGCTTTCTGTTTCCTAAAGGGTTTGAGAGGTAACTTCACTAGTTCTATAATGATTATATATGTTTAATTGTTTTTATCATGTAAATGATACACAACTGTTTTTTAATCAGTTACCTTGACTAAGGTATAGTAGTACTCCCTACTGACTTCAGTTGAGCTAAACAACCCCACACCAACTCTGAATTCAACGCCTTTTCCTCAATTGATCAACTGATCTTTTGGGTTCATAGGTTTATGTTGCCAGAAAGATACACTGATGAAGAGGGAATCATCAGTAGAATCATGGCAGTCTCCTAAAGTTTTGTTGAACCATGTTTACATTCTGAAGATGTTTATGTCAGGTTATCTATTTGATAGATAACATCATCTTTGAGAAGTTTTTTTAAAAGTATCATGGATCTGAATCACTTAGAAATTAGGGGTTTATATTTTTCGGGGGGGGGGGGCGGGGTATTTTACAAAGAAATACCAGAGCTCATGGTTTTGGTATAGAAAATAAGAAATTTCTTTAACTAATCTTGAAAAGATGAAGACAATGTAACAGCAATACACAAAAGGGAAAATACATTGATCCTGCCTGCTAGAGTAATGTCCTGTCTTGCTTAAATGTGCACTGTCAGCTTTGTCAGTTTAGGCAACTCTTTGCTTCTTTAGTTCTAAGCAGCTGTCCATGCTGTTTTAGTTGGTAATACTTCTGTTGGGACAGTGTCAGATGAGGAAGACAGTCTATGTGTATGATAGTGAATGTGTGTTGTAACAGTAGAGATCATCAGGAACATATCTCTACAGACTTTTTGTGCACTGCTTTAGTAGTTTTAGTTTTTGGTTTTAAATAATTCTTTTTGTTATATTAGCAAGACCAAAATGGTGCAAAAATACTTCCCCTAGAGCATGCTTTAGAATTGCCAGAATAGCTGTTTAGTGAAGTAAGGCAATTTCTCTCTCAAGAGACTGAACTCTATTTCTCAGTAGATCTCCCAACCCTGGAGGCCCAGGGAGTGAAAGACCAGATGGTCCTATGTTTGGAGTCTTTTTCACCAGGTGTAAACAAGGGCCCGGTTCCACTTATGTCTGCATCTTAGAAGATTTCTGGGAGCTGTGGCTTAACCAACACATTGAATTCCTTGTGCCCATATGTCTTCTTGGAATGCAGAAAGCTCTTGCTGTGTGCTCCCTGCATGAGCTACCTGACAGTAGCTCCTCAGCAGTTCACAAATCAGCATTCTTTCCACATCCAGGTCTTGAATTACTTCCAAAAACCTGCAACAGAGGTGGCAATGACTGTGACAGCAATGCTTGGTTGGTGACAGTCAGGATGGGACCACCTTTGTTGGTTTATAACCCCCTGTAGGAAACAATAAAGCACGATAATTCTCAGCCACCACATCCCTGGGGATATATTCACTCAAGACCAAAAAATTGGAAGGCTCCAGTATTGTAACTAATTCTCTGTTCCATCCAGCTCTTTAAAGCCAAAATATGAAAAAATTCTCCAAGCTGTAGCTCAGCCCTGTAATAGGGGCCCAAACCAGCACAATCAAGTGAGCATTCAGGAAATATTGAGGAACAATTACCAATAAAACAAACCAACCACATAAATAATAAATAAAACCCCCAAACAAACAAATAAGAAAGGCCACCACAAAATAAAAAATCCCCACCACAACTAACCAAACAAACAAAAATTCTGAAACAGGTTTGAAAGACATGACATGGTTTGCAGACTAGAGGAAAAAATGACAAGAAGATTTATTATATAGAGAAAAGGCCAGTGAGGGCACAAACACTGGCACTAGGTGTACTTTGTGTTCAAAAATACTTGGGCAATATTAACAGCCAGTTTCAGATGTTGGTCCCATTATATTTTAGCTGTTGAAACCGTATGCACAATGTGCTTCTGTGTACTGTCATAAGTCAGCTAAAACATGTGTAAACACATGCTACATCAGTCATTAAGGAGAAGGGTATAATTAAACTTTTAAAAGTGGCAAAGCATTTTGAAAGTAGCATATAATTTTTCAAAGTGGGAACCTTTATGAAGTATATCTTTCCCTGAGTGTTTATACAGCCTGACATCTCTGGGTTTTTTCAGATCAAGAGCTTCACTGTGAACAAGCAGGCTTCAGACAAAGAAAGCAATTTGTTCTTTAGGTGTCATTTCAGTGAACGGAAGAGGCAGCAAGAGAGAAGGGGGAGAAAGAGTGAGAAGAGAGAAAAGAAGGGCACATCGTGTTACTGAACACAGTTCAGAAATAGACAGGATCTGGCAAAATTACCCTGCAAAGGCTCTTAGAGGTGCCTAGTGTGAGCGTGCTGCTAGATTAAAATCTTATCTTTTATCTTTGATGGAGTCAAAGAAGGGTATAAAGTTTTAATCAAATTAAACAGGCTCACTGCTCACTTGGAAGCAATTGGATCATGTAGTCATAGTGGGAAAGAGGCAGAGCAGGAAGATGCCAAGATCCTACTAAATGCTCATTTCCTTCTTTTAGTATAGCCCCTACATGTGAGAGATATGTAAAGCTGGCCTTAATACATTTCAAAATCCAAATCTCTTCCCTCAATTAATTATGTAATTTCTATTGCGTATTTTTCAAAAATGTTAGCTTAAATTCTTTTAAATTTATGAAAAAACCAAAGACTCCAGATTATTTTACCTACTAAGTTCAGATGAGCCATCAGGCTATTTTGGCTTAGCAGGTTACCACTCATGAGCTGAGCCACAATAATAATTTCTTCACTTATGTAATACTTTCAATGACTACAACACAGTGAGATCTCAACCCACAGTAAAAGAGAAAAAATAACATTTCCTAGTACTTGCAAGAGACCAAACCCATATACAACCCATATACAAAGTGCCTCATTCAGCTGACATAGAGTTGAAAGGGATGAGGGGATTATAAGATTAATATCAGTGAACACAAACAATGCTAGGATGAATCTGAATGCTTCTTCTCTTTCTGAAAAATTATATTTGCCCCAACAGTTTAGTATACAGAGGGAAGTAAGTAATTGTTCAATATATGTTTTGTGAAAGTATGGTGACTCACATCCCTTTCTCACTACCCATATTAGTCACAAAAGTTGTCCTTCAGGTTAATTTATGTCTGCCTGCACAAATAATGAAATCTCTATGGTAGACTTGTAAAAGTAAATATAGAATAAACATATAGAAAGTAAACTTGAGTAAAAATAAAAAAAAAAACCAAACCAAACAAAAAACCCACAACAACAAAACCAACTTTGAAAGTTAAGAGGTATCTGAAAGTATTAGATATTTATGCTTCATTGTGAAGTGTGAATAGAGTTCCCTGATCTTGGGTCCAGAAAGCCTTCTTATAACTAGTTATTTGCCAAGCTGAACACAAAGACAGATATTGCTGCAATTCTGCAAAACTCCCTGGAGACACCATCTAGTTTGCAGTGTCCAGTTCTCTTCCTGAAAATTTCAGCTGTGTTGGAGCTTGAGTGCTGGGAAATTTGACAATCTGTGACATAGGGAACTCATTTTACAATCTCATGTTCATTTCTTTCCTTGAATTCTTGCGAACAGTCTGACTTTTTGGGAATGTTTCTCCATAGTGCTAGAATTTGCCCAAATTCCCAAGACTGTAGTTTAAGCCAAAGTACAGAAAGTCAAGTAATAAATGAAATTGTTTTTAATGTCATGTAGTGGTAATTTCAAGATAAGTTTACATTCACCACACTTATGTTGTAACTATGTTAACTGTTGTTTAAATTAAATTTATTTCTCCATCACACTCCTTTGAGTTTATATCATATTCTCAAAGTAATTTTTTGTTTTAGTTTTCCCTTGCTTTATGCCAAAGACTCACTCAGTATGGCTGAATGCCTGGGATACATGCATAGTGAAATGTGTTGAGGTTTGTATTGCATTGCATAGGCTAATGATTTGGGTCAGAGATAAAAAGAAGACTCTGTAGAAACAATAATGCAAATTTCAGTTTTATCAGGGGAGAAATGAGTTTTATATATTTTCATATATAAAACTTGTAGCTCTCTAATCCACACCATCTCTTATTATTCAGTATGCAGGCCTGAGTCCAATAAGAATGCTGCACATGTGCTTAAATTCAATCCTGATGATTTATGCTACTGAATTTAGCTACGTTATTCCTACAATCTCTTGGAGATTAGGAATTTCTGTCACAGCAGCATTCAAAGGTCCCAGTCAAAACAAGACTGAGCAGTAGGAAAGTAGTCACTTGCATGTTTCTTCTGATCATCTATTTGAAAAATTTAATTAAAGAAAACCCTGTCGACAACAAGAGAAGTCCTAGAGTCCCTAATGCTGGGAGTGAGATTGAAAACCAGAGGGATATAGTCTGACAGATAATTTCTTAAGACTGGTTTGGACAATAGTATTGTAATGTGCGTTGGATAGGATGCTGTAACAGATTCTTCTTAAAATGGCTTTTTACTCTGTCCTTACTAAACTGCACCTGTTGATTTTTATCAGTAATATTGATCCTACCATAGACAAAGCCAAAAATGCTGTAGCTACTGAGAACAAATTAATAGAAACTTATATGTCTGAATAGCGATTTTTTCCTCCAGTTGTCACCATCAACACAAATTTAGCATATTATTTCCACTGTCATGAAATACACAAGACGCTGTATGCAAAATAGTTTCTAACCTTGTTAGTCTTTAGTTTTTCAGCATAACTAAATCCAGTTTTATTACTACAAAAAAAAAATTATGTTGTTATTAGTAGCAGAAAGTAATTTTAAATTTAGAATCTGGAGAGCTGGACTCAGTCACCCTTATAGTTGCTTTCCAACTTGAGATATTCAATGATTCTATGATCTTAATTTTCTAATTACCTTCATTTCAATGGAGATTAAATGATTGATTTTAAAAATTTCAACTATTTTTATTGTTTTAGATATTTCCATTTGTAACAAATAATGATAGATAGTGTTGAGCTCACAGACAACAATGTCCTCTGAACTGACTATTAGCACTCAGTGTCATTCTGGGTAATTCTCTGAAAATGTCAATTCAGTGCTCTGCAGCAGTCAAATAAGCAAAAAAAACTTTGGGAATATTAGGACATGAAAATGGAAAACATGTTTATAAATCTTTGGCAAGCTCACATTTTTATTGTGTAGTAGTTCTGGCCCTATATTCCTCCTTTAAAGTAGATAGCAGAACAGAAAATTACATAAAATGCACTACAGGTGATGAGAGATAGGTATCCCCATGAGATAAAATAGGTAAAGTGGGCCATTTTTGAAAGGATTGATATATAATATAATATAATATAAAGATTGATAAAATCAATACATGGAGAATACAATAAGAGAATGACTATGCACTACATTAGCATTGCAGCAGCTCTACCAAAACTGAAATGTTCTTCTGTTCTTACATTCCTAAAGTTTTAGTAGTTCTCTTTTTCCCAGCTTCCATGTCACATGCTCTGGTAAATGGCATCTGTCTATCAAATCTCTCCCATGATTTCAGTGACTGTATGTGAATGCTTGTTTGAGAGGGTGTTTTTCACGACAAGTCAAAGGCCTCAAGCCAACATGATTGTTGATCATTCAGTCATCCTTAAAAGATAGCTGTACTATACAGCAGTAAAACTAAAGGTCAAGAACCAGGGATTAACATTACAGGTAATGCTTTTTGCATGTTCAAAGATCATTATTCTATAGTTTGTTACTGAGGCATTGCAGCAGTGGCCTACCAAGCTGCTGGTGTTATTCTGGGAACGAAGGGAAGAGAGAGCTAGCTAGCAGTGGCTCTCAGGAGCACAGTTAGAGTTTCTATTCCTCCAGTAATGGACTGGTTGCATGCTGCTCTCCATAAGAGGCACCTGCTCTCCAGACCCAGAGACAGGATGTGAGGCTACCTACAGAGTGTCTGTGAGAAGTCAAAAGGAAATATCTTTGCATATATTTTCAAATTTTCAGATCTTCCTCTTGCTACTTGAGCAGAGTCAAAAGCAGTGCAAACCGTTTCTCTGTCTCTGTTGTGTGTTATTCTAAGACTTACCACTTGTCTTTGTTGGAAGGGTGTTGATGCAAGTCCTGTGAATATATTAAATCAAAACACAAATAACATCACTGTAGCCTAATCACAAAAGCCAAGAAAAATATTCTGCTAAAGCATTAGCTTTAAACCAGCTTACCCTACAGAGGAAATGTCATGCAGGATTCACAAGTGTTGCCTGAATTATCATGGTTTTCTCCTTTCTTTGCTTTCTACTCTTCATAATGCAACCTGTATAATTGAAAATAGAAAGCAGAAAACAGGAGTGCTGGAGACCTCAAAGCTGTTATTAGCAATGTTCAAAGAGGGAGATTTTTTTTTTTTCAAGCCAGGAGGTACAAACTGTGAAGAGTCCCCCAGTGGGGAGGGTGTTGGCTCTCGGGCAAGGGAGATCCCAGAACATGTGAATAAGCCGTAAATAGTTTCTTTGTCTCCAACAGACAGTGGGAGGGAGGTGAGCACACAGTTTTCTCTCACATTGTGCCCAAATGTCATGCGGACTCAGAGGCAGTGATGGTAACTCCCCAAGTTCCTATAATCAGCTTTTGGAGTCCTGGCTAGAGAACCAAAAGGGATCTGTGACTTAGTACTTTATTCTATATTTAGTGCTAGAAACATAGACACAGGACAGTGGAAAAACCTTCCTGGAATGTCATTATGGATCTTGCTACCATGGGCAATTGTACAAACTAATCTCTCTCAGAAATTATGAAATATGCATTTTAAAACTTCTAAGGGCCCTCTCTCTTACTGCTCCATCTGGAAAACCACAAACTACCTTCAGCTTGTGAATACATTGTAAAATAGCTGCAAGTTAAAAAATAGTGATCAATAAACCAGAAAATACATAGTTAAAACACCTCTGACTACAATTTTCTGCTGAAAAGCATATTTTTTAATCTTTTCCTGAATGGTATTTTGCACTCCACTGGCCATTGCCATAGCCTTCTTCCCTAGCTATTGTAGTTTGATTTGATTTTAAGGGCATGGATGGTCACATCAAGAGGTAAAAGAATACCAAGTTCCCTTTGCATATGCATTGCCTTTTGTGAAGCCACTAACATCCTTTTTCCTGTAATGGAATTATCTCATCTGACATATTTGCTTTCTGTTCCAAATGGTGATCCTGCAGTGTCTCGCCCATGTGGTGAGTCAGAACTATTCTCTCCACTGAGGGTGTGTACCATTTTCATAATGGTCCTTGAGACCTCCACAGTACTGTTCAAAATGCCTGTTAATTCCAAATAGGAGAAGATAGATTTTTGAAGGTGCAAGATTCTAATGCAAAGTATTGTCTGCAATTCAAGACTTACTGGAGCCAGACATGCTATTATTTAATTGGTAGCTCTGCTGTTTGATTCTGTATGTGTACAGAAACAGATTTTTTAAATCTTTCTATAATTCTTACTATACATGAATGTCAATAACATGCATTTCATTTAACCTCAAGGAGTCATCTAAACCTCTAGGGTGAATTTACATTTATGCATGTTTTCAGTGAAATGTATACTATTTATCCAGAGTATCATGAGAGCTCTGGAGGAACTAGAAAACTGTAAATGTGTATGCAAAGTAAGTTGACACAGAAACAGGAAGGGAGAGACAGGATAGAAAGGACAACCTAAAAGTTTTAACTTTCTGTTTTGTCTGTGTCTTCTCTGTCCTGGAAATCATCCAGTAGGTGAACCTTGGTTGTTTTCAAATAGTTTTCTCAGTTTGTACATAGTTCTTGCAGTGGATATTCACTCTAGAATATTTTGACCCTTCTCCATGCCAAATCACTGATTTGCAAAAGTTGTGAATTCCACTGCTCCATCCCCTATGATCAGCTCAACAGTCCAAAATAAAACCTAGGAATCATCATTATTTTCGGCTTGTTCCTTCACATAAACCTCTCCAATCTGAGTAGAAGCCATATAAGAATATTGAAGGAGGAACTACAAGAGTATCTGTAAATCAGCCAAAGATGTGTTAGAATGATGCACAGAAAACTGACCATATAATTATGTGTTTGGATGGGTTTAATACTTTTCAAAAAGAAAACACTTGGGTAAAAAATATAGCAAGGATGAAGCATGTTTTATCTATGCTGACTAAGCATTAAAATACATTTGCTGTAAAAGTTTGGGAAAATTCAGTTTTAACTTCAACCTAATAGCTTTCAGATTTTTTTAACTTTGGGATTATCAGATCTAGAATACTCCTTAATTCCTTGTCTGTACATTGAACAGATTCCTGCTGGGAGATGTATCTTCTTCCCAGAATAAAAAAAAATAAATGCTTGTGAAAATTTACACCAAATCACAGAGGAATCAAGATTCAACAGTGCAGCAAAAACTGTTTAGGACATCTCAGTGAGTTTCTAGTCACCAGGTAGAAATAAATACAGAGCCACTACCTGAAGCCTGTTCCTATGTTTTCTCGCCTCACTAGCTGTTTTGAAACGGAGCGCTCCCCAAGGTACACAATCCTGAGATCTTCTTTCCTCTGCAGCCACTGAAGGAAGCTGAGAGGAGCCCGGCTCTAAGTGACTGCTTCTACCCCAGCTGTCAGCTGCTGGCCCTGGCTGCACCTGCACCTGCAGGTCACCGCTATGCTGCTAGAGGGGACTTACACAGGTGAGCTGCGAGCTAAGGCTGAGCACAAATGAGACACTGTGGAACTTGGAACCTTCTGCAGGAAGTCTTAGATTCAGTTGCTCCCTTCATAGTTCCTTTGTATTGTTCTTAACAACTTAAATTCTCTGCAGAGAAGATTTGCTCTTAATTGCTAACAAATATGTCAGCGCCTGTGATCTTAGCTGATAAGATCACATTTTCATGTCCAGGTTTTGATGCCATGAGAATGTAAATTTATAGAGAATTCTGGCAGGTGTCTTTAAAGTATGTAACACTGACACTATAATTTCAGGTGTTATTTATTAATTTTTATTAAATCATAATAAATGTTACTGTAGTCACAGGATATTTTTTAAAGCAAAATACTGTTTTGAAAGCTGTCTCAAATGTCAAACAGAATGCGTTTTGCATTAGTTCTGTATAAATTTTTATTGAATTCAAACTTTTAAATAAATCTTCCTATATCTAATGCCTCTTATCAAAGCACAAAACCCCATTATCTGATTATAGGAAGAACCTCAGAACTCACCATCTTCAAATTTAATGGATTCCTGATGATTTCTTCCCTACCTTGACTGTTTTTAAAGCATTTTACTATATTTTATACATTATAAATGGATTCCATTCTTGGCTTAGCAATTCACCTAATGGACAATGGATACAAAAAAGCTCTAGCTCCAGGGACATTAAATTGGTTCTAAACTCTGAAAATTACAGCTTTTACAAAAAGAAGAAAATACTAAAAACATATCTAATGCAACACTGCATCTCATTTTCTGCTACCTTCACAATCTGTCTAAAAGCTCCTAAATTTCTTAATGACACAATATGTTAAAATTGCATTCCTTTATATTTAGATCTCTAAAACATTTTTTCTTCTTTACAACCCCAAGGAGTTCCACCAGCAAATGGAAAATAACATTCTTGGCATTCCAACAGCTGGGAACACAGAAAGCACTGCACTGTACAAGAAAAATGCTGTATTTTAAATCTGACCATGGTCAAAGCTGAGTACTTCAGAGAAAAGCAGTCAGCCTCTGATAACGAACCTGATTCTATTTCTCACTTTGGATAAGCAGTGGTATATAACAACAGGAAGATATGACACACAACTACATTGCAAAGGAAACTCCAGTGTAAAGACCTCTAAAGCTTTAATCTGAATCATAATTCCTTCCCTTGGATCCTCTGCTTTAGGAATTTTCTGCAGCCAGCAATACTACAGATTTTAGAAAGATCACAGAATCACTAGGTTGGAAGAGACCTCCAAGATCATTGAGTCCAACCCATGTCCTAACACCTCAACTAAACCATGGCACTGAGTGCCACAACCAGTCTTTTTTAAACATATGTAGGGATGGTGACTCTACCACTTCACTGGGCAGACCGTTCCAGTACTTTATCACTCTTTCAGTAAAAAGCTTTTTCCTAATATCCAACTTCTATTTCCCTTGGCACAGCTTAAGACTGTGTCCTCTCATTCTGTCAGTTGTTGCCTGGAGAAAGAGAACAACCCCCACTTGGCTACAACCACCCTTCAGAAGTTATAGAGAGTGATACGGTCACCTCTGAGTCTCCTTTTCTCCAGGCTAAGCAACCCCAGCTCCCTCAGTCGTTCCTCACAGGGTTTGTGTTCCAAGCCCCTCTCCAGCCTCGTTGCCTCCTCTGGATGTGCTCAAGAGTCTCAATGTCCTTCCTAAACTGAGGGGCCCAGAACTGGGCACAGCACTCCAGGTGTGGTCTCAGCAGTGCCCAGTACAGGGGAAGAATGACCTCCCTGCTCCTGCTGGCCACACCATTCCTGATACAGGCCAGGATGCCTTCTTGGCCACCAGGGCACACTGCTGGCTCATGTTCAGCTGCTGTCACCAGAGCCCCCAGGTCCCTTTCTGCCTGGGCACTGTCCAGCCACACCAACCCCAGCCTATAGCATTGCAGGGGGTTATTGTGGCCAAAATGCAGGACTCAGCACTTGGATTTATTACACTGCATCTTATTGGACTCTGCCCATCCATCCAAGAGTTCCAGGTCTCTCTGCAGAGCCCTCCATCCTTCCAACAGACTGACACATGCTCCTAGCTTAGTGTCATCTGCAAATTTACTAATGAACGACTCAATATCCTCATCAGATGGTAGTACACTAACCGCTGCTCTCTTTCCCACCTCTCAACAATGTTGTAGTATCAACTCTTTGACCTTACACAGCTTGACAGCAACAGCAAGCCATAGAGAGAAATGAAAAAGAGTTCTTATTTTTCCATTAAATTGTACTGCTGTAGAAAAACCACACACTGAAATGGGGAGTCTTTCAAATTATGAAAAAATAGTTCTTCAGTTGTCTACTACCAGGGAGTTTTTCATCTTAACAGGATGGGGTTTTTTAAAGTATTGTCTCTTCTGGGTATATATACATGATATACACAGATATAGATATATAAGTACATGTTAACTTCCTATTCATTTATAATTCCACTTATACTATCACTTTTGTTCTGCTAATTTAAAAAAAAAAAAAAAAGTGGTAAATGTACACCCTATTCTGTGCAATTCATCATGGCATTCATCATTCATACATCTTTCTTTACAGTAAGAATTTCACTTCATGTTACAGTCTCAGAAATACACAGCCTGGACAGCATCTAGAGGTTTTTTCAGCTCAATCTTCTTCACAAAATGATGTCAGCACTGAATTTAGAAGAGATGACTTAGGACGTTGTCTAATCCCATCCCTCAAGACTCCAAGGACAAGAAGGTCCTTGCACAACCTGCTTCAGTGTCTAGATAATTCCATAAATACACTTAGAACCAGAAACTTTTAATATTTTCCTGAGTCAAGACTACTATAGATCTAAACATGCCAGCTGAATTTCCTCTATTTTTTTCTGCTAAGTTTTTGTAAAATCAGACTGCCAAACACTGTTTTCTAGCTTAGTAATATGGAAACCTGAGCACAGAGTAAGAGAATTTTTATCAAACCTTGCTACCAGAAACTGAAGTATGCTTTCTCATGTTTGTACACCTCTATTTCTAAACCTTAATCTGAATATAGATTTCTCTCTGACACAGTTTATGAAAATACAAGTTTAAGTCATTTTTTTTCCTGATACACACATATCTAAGGCTCAGGCATTCAGGCTTGTATTGGGTTCAACAACATTCATGTTCAACTTCCAGCTTTGCAGCTTCTGGTTATAAATTGCAGTTATCAGGCTGTTTCCTTAGCAAAGGGGAAATTTTTCAAAGAAATTATCACCCCCCCAACTTTCCACAAAAGATAATTAGTGTGGCAAAATAAATAAGATACCTAAGATAAAACTATACATAGTAAGAAGAAAAACATGCTGAGACGCCTCCTAAAAACATTTAGTCCAAACTGAACACTCCATTGCTAGTACTTTCCTCTGTAAAAAGACTGAAAGAACAAAGGAGAAAGAATTGTAGAGAACTGAATATAGGTAAAAGAGTTAGACATACAGCTTACCATTAGAGCACTGAAAATTAATCTGGAGTACATGGAGAAAGGTGGAAAGGGAGAAGGAGAGGAAGAAAAGACAGAAAAAGATAAAGAAGGGAGAAGCAAAGGAAGGAAGGACGGGGAGAAAGACAAAGAGAAAGAGAGCAAGTGAAAAGAGCAAAGGAAGGCTTTCGTCTTAGAATTTTGTTAAAGAGGTATTCTCAGCCTCTTCCCTCTTTTTACTTTATGCTTTCATAGAAAGTAAATCTCTGCCAGCTCTGATAAGTCTTCAAACTTTCACTCATATAAAGGTTTTTAGTTTTAAATTTCATGAGGTCATTTTCATTGACCTCCTTACTACTGACCTGTTGTTTTAGTAGATTTGGGAGGATTGTTTACACTGGCCGCTACTGCCTTACTTATTTCTGTCCTCTTTGCTCCCGTATGACCTGAGCAATTGAATTTCAGTCCCAATTCTAGTTATTGGACACATAAAATAATTTCATTTGTATTGCTATTATTCCTAGACGAATTGTAGTTTTTGCTGTATGTCTTTCCCAGCCCATAGTTTAATCCTTTTTAATATTCATTAAAGTATGCTTTATTCTGCTTATGGTAGAGACTATTCCTTATATAATAGATTCTTCTGTCGTCCAAAGACTCCCTTGCTTCTCGAAAATTCAGATTTCTCTTATCTGAGAAACCTTTTAAAGCATGCACTGACACTTTTGATTCCACCTGAAGGGCTGATGGTAGATGTCAACACCTCTACCAGCACTGAGTCTATCAAGCCAGGTGAACTTTGAGCTGTTTTACAGGGAAAGGTAAGTTGTCCATTGATTTGTCTGTTTTGTAAGTTTCCTTCAGAATTTTATGCTATCAATGTTGGGTCCCACTGCAGGATTCAAGAATCTAGAAAACACCCTCTCCCGTGTTTCTGTTGATGACAGGTTTGCAATAACAGTGCTTTGCTTTGCACAGGGAGAAACAGCTCTCACGGGTTTTGCTGCAAGCTTTCTTTTCAGAAATCATAGAAATATAGAATGGCTTTGGTTGAAAGAGACATAAAGACCATCTTTTTCCAACCCCCTTGACATGGGCAGGGTTGCTATTCACTACATTAGGTTGCACAGAGCCCCATCCAACCTGGACTCGAACACATCCAGGGATGAAACATCCACAACCTTCCTGGGCTACCTGTTCCAATGCCTCACCATCCTCACAAGTAAAGAACTCCTTTCTCTAATCTAACCTAATCGACCCTAAATCAAACAATATCAAATAATTATTTGATTTACATTTCCCCAGCTTCGCAAATATAGACACAAAAGGTATTATTGGCAATAAATTTCTCATGGATTTATAGGTATTAAGATTTTTATTCAATGTCACCTACAGTCAGTGAACTTTTGCCTCACATTATGGCACAATCTAAGATGGTCTCTTTTCAAGTATACAAAGTTCAAATAATGGGTTGTCTATTTTCAATTATTGTTTTGAGAAAGAAAAGTAGCTCATATTGGACACTGTTTAAATATAGCATTAGGGGAATAAAATTGTGCAAAAAGTACAGATATTTTAATGTTATGGAGAAGGTAGTTAAATTATGGAATTAATCAAAATCTAGCAACAATTTAAGGGATATACAGCAATTTTGTCTGTGTAGATTGTCATTTTCTGAGTCATCTTTTCAGCTATTTCATTGTAATTATTGGTCCCAATTTGAAAGTTTATTTAATTTTCAGTTCCATTAGAAGTCTTAGAAGCCTTACTTGTTTTAACTGTTGGAAATCTCCTATAACCAACCATCAGAATCAAAAGAACTTTGTAAGATTGCACTTTGTAGATTGTATTTTACTCATACAGTATATGAATGCTGACTAGGAAACTAATTTTCTTGAACCTTATCCATCTGTCTTGCTGTCTCTTCATAGTAAAACTGTAATGTTTTGGAAGATTCAATGTTTAGCAGATGAAGAGTGATTTATAAAGACTATCTAAGAAATGAAACAATGCTAAGTCTTGCCAAGACTAAAGAATTCTGGCGATACAAAAAAAGCTGCATGCTTTTTAGCAAAAATGCACATTTTAGGACATGTTTGGATTGATTCCCTGGACTTAGATAAATTTGTACTTTGTTAATTTGTTTCTATCTTTTTTTCTTTCTCTTTTTTTTTTTTTTAGATTAGAGAAAGGTCTGATCACATTATAGCAAACTTTCTAGATGGCAGAAAAAACTCAGAATACAAAGGAAGCAGGATGAAGGAAAAATTGTTGCATGTTAGACAATATAATTTGCACAGCAGAGGGCTACAATTTAGGCCTTCTACATTAAGGTTCTTATCTTTCAGATGATCTTGAGTCAACTAATACACCATACATTTTCAAATATAGAAATGTATTTTACACAGGAGGTTATGGTTTTTTGTATACAGTAATTAAGTGATCACCTAAATCAGTATCCCCTTTTAAATTCCTCTCAAACAAAGCATAGGAAAATATATTACTCCTCAGGATATGTGTCAACACAATTTCTGAGTCAAGATTTTAAAGAATTGCAGCTGAAAAATGGATATTAAAATGACATTTAATACAATCTATCTACCTGAAAAGTGTGTTACAGATTTTTAAAGATGACCATTAACAAAACATTTGGAAATTTTTAGATGGGGCTTGGCTAAAGTAGATTAAGGTATTTGACTAATAGTCCAGTTTAAACAGTTAAAAATAAAGAGTAAAGTACAAATACGTAAATCAAAGTACTTTCACAAATTAATGACCAAAGGTTAAATACAGTATTCAACCAGAAAACTGAAGGCTTAAGGCTCAAAAATTCCTATTGCAAAAGATATTTGAAAAAAAATACATTAAATGTGTTTTACTAATATTTACATGAACACATAAAACTGTGCATGATATTACTATGCATTTACACTTATATTTGTTTTGGAAAGCATACTCTGGATACTGTAAGGGAAAAAAAATTTAATTCTTTTTTGAAGGTGGGGAGTCAAACCTTCAGAGCAAAGAAGAAACTGATAATGATCATTTCCATCGTGTGAAAATATACTGAGGTTCACTATATTTTATGCCCATTTTTAAGGAGGGGTCAATGCCTCTTCAATGCATGAAAATGTGCAGATTTAAGTTCTTAGGAGTCTGGGAACTGGGAAATCTCAGTGGCTGTACTGGCTTCATAAGCAGTCACAAGAATGTTGCAAATTGTAGACCTTTTTTTTTTTTTTTTTAAATACAGGACATTTCTACAATTAACATTGGATAAAAGAAATAAGGAATAATTCCAGATCACGTTTAGTGTTTGAAGTGTTTTCCTTGTCCCTTCCCTGTGCAGGAGGACATAACACTTTGGCAAATGCAATGCATATCAGAGCACACTGCAGTAAAAAGACAGAAAAGCCTACTCTGAACATAAAGTGATGAAAGTTTCTTTTAAAGCAGCCTTCTGGATATCATACTGGCCAAGTTTAAAATGTGTCATGGAATAGAGGTGGTTAATTTCACAGACAGAGTGTGTTCAAGAAGTGGATTAGAATGCTCCTGAAATTTCCGTCCAAAAATGTAGTATGCAGAAAAATGTAAAGAAACCATACAGAATCCATGTCAATACTTAAATATATGTATTGGCCCATGTGTAACTTGGTGTCATTATTTACTAGTGAGTTGGTTGAGAAAAAACATACTTTTGAAAATCTTCTTGTCTCTACTGTGCACTTCCGTATTTTCTTTGCTCTCTGTTCTCCTATGTATTTATCCTTGTGACATGATTCTAAAATTGTATGGTTTGCCAGCATAGTATGGTTTGGCTGCTGTGGAACAGAACTGATGGCTGCCTCGCTGACATTCATCCTACGGCAAGGAGTCATTTTTAAGCAGGAGAGCCAGCACCCGAATGTACATGGGATATCAAACATCAGAGACAGGAGTAACTCAGTCATGACTTAATCCCTCTAAATTAGCATCTGGTTTTGAATCCTTGGTTACTCAGCACACTACAAGTGTGCTTCTAAACAAGTGTCAATTTAGGCTACAAAAGCATCTGACAACTGCAGAGGAGCCTTCTTGCAGCCACCTCTATATTCTTTTCCCCCCAACTGAAGCGGTATGACAAGGCTGAGTGTTTCTCCTGTGTTTCCTGTTTATCAACAAAATGTACAAATATGCATTCACACTTAGAACAGTATGTTAGTTTAGGATCTTCCCTCTAATTGGGGAGCACATCATCAGACAAAGTTTCAGATGAGTGGAAAGTAAGGACTTGAAGAGGGAAATAACATGGTTTAAAGAAAGAATGGTGTTTGTCAAAGCACACACACTTGCTTAAAAAGACAAGGTGAAAGACTTTAGAAGGAAAATGCAATCACTGATTTAGTATAGTTTCCTTTTAAATAATTGAAATAGAAAAATGTGTCCATGTCCAGGGAAAAAATCCACTTGAAAATGAACAGTCAACACAGAAAGAGTGGGTTTTTTTTAAGTGTCTCGCCTTGTCTTGTTTCCATTCCAAAGGCTGAAAGAAAACTGGTAGTGTGTTCAGCCAAGTGAATGTCATAGTTACCATTGTTTCAATCAGTTTTCAGGCAAATAAACATGATAAACAGTGCATCAACAAACTATGGAACCAAAATATGTCCCAGAAAATCCTAAGTGTTTTTACTTAATGAAAAATTCTCAGGAAATTTATATTTCTACATTCTGCAGCAATCTAAAGAAACTGTCATTATTAAAAAAATCAGCTTCCTTCAATCCACAGAATCCATGCATTTTTGTACTGCTGAACAGATTTCATAAAAATGCAAGTGCAATACTCCCAGCAGAGAATGTGTTTCTGCCAAAGATGGAGTCAAAATTATGCAAATATACCCATGCAGCAAATATGGAAAGGCTTGTGACTGGAAAATGGTAAAAAAGGCCATATCATGAGCAGATGAGCCAACATATTACAACTTACAGACCCTGGGATGTTTTCCTCACACTTTTCACCTAGGAACACACTAGCAGATTTCTTGTCTACTGACTGGAAGTCACCAGTAAATCATGTTTTACTAAATGCATTCTGAAGACTTGCCTGTGACATACAGAGCATAGCCAAGTTAAAGAGAATATGGCAAAATGGTGAAAAAGCTTTCCTCTTTTTCCTCTAGTTGTTCAGGTTTTGGAGAGCTTGTGTTTTGACTCTGACATCTGTTTCAGCTTTTACTCAATCTTCCCTCTTCCCTACTACAATTCACCAAGGAGCAACTCATCCTCTTCCCTGTAACTGTTCATGTCACACCTCAGAATTTCCTCCTAATTTATTCAGTCAGGCCTTGTAATCTTTCTTCATTTCTCTTCCCTTATTCTTTTTAATTTTTCCATTTTACATTTTATGTGGAGCATCTTACAGCTGCTCCAGCCCATCTTTCTTGTCTCTCAGTCACATATGCATCTTTAAGGCACAGAGGCAGATTTCAAGCAAAAAGGTCTTTGTCCTCTCCTTCAAGCTTTGAATCAAGCACATTCAACTCAAATTTTTCATGACACTTCTCTCACAGTGACAGCTCATAAAGAGGCACCAGAGTAGGAATAATTTGTACTTCTACAGAGCTAAGTGTTCAGACACATCACAGATCTTCTGGGTGGACCCACTGGTGACACATTTGAAAGGCACTGCCACAGAAAAGGCAGAAGCATAATAATAGGAGTTGGTATACATCACAAGGATGGAGGAGTCCTAAGAAAAAGATTACTTATGGGAAAGAAGTACCTGAAATTTAAAAATGACATAGCTCAAAACAAATTAAATCCCATGCATCGTTAATTTTTCAGTATTTGTGCTTAAATGCTCTTGTTCACAATTTCACAGGTAAATCGGGGAATTCCAAGAATGTCTTTGACCATTGCACTCAGCAGGTGGTGTGTCATGGGTTTGAGTTGCTGGCCTAATGCCAGCGCACCCATAAGAATATAGTTCTTTAAAATGGTGCTGTGAGAGAGACTGGGAATAAAGCAGAGCAGGCTCCAACTTAGAAATAGAAAGAAAAACTTTATTAACTTACACTATA
>VWYN01012137.1:36512-75521 GCA_013400075.1 Hippolais icterina | reverse complement strand
AGCCTGAGGAGCCTGTTCACTCTCTGAAGGCCGGAAGGCGGAGAGAACCACCCCACCCCTTCCCATCCTAAAATGTGTATTCACAGAGATGAAATGACCTTTCATTGGTTCAACAGGGCACCAACCTCTGAACCAGCACTCTCTCACTTCCTAGGGCAGATCAAACCATGACATGGTGTTATGCTTCTTTTACAGCCTGCCACACATAACGGCATCTGCCAATGCAAAACCACACATTCTTTTACTTGTTCTTACTTTTTCAACCACTGTTCATTGTATCTTCCTACTGAAGGGCAGCCCCATGCAGGTGAGATGGCCACCTGAGAGCCGTGACAGAGAAAGCTTGGCTGCACCATGCCCTGCTTTCATTGGATTCCTGGGCAGTACATGCTTCTAGTGAAACAGTTTAGATATATCCGCTGATGCTGCAGAAGGGTCCTTGAGAAGGCCACAGATTCCAAAGGTTACCCAAAATCTAAAGGATCACTTAAAATGTAAACCCTGAATTCTTCTTCAAAAAAATATTTTAATATTAAGTGTCGGAACCCAGGACATCCCTCTGGGTGCTCTGGGTGATCCAAGACCCAGGCAAGGGGTCCAGAGACAAGCCACGAGAGTTTGATTAGTACAATATTAATTTATCACCAGGTGTAGATGTAGAATTTTGGGGTTTAATGGGGGTTAAGAAGGCAAGATGGAGGAATTTGGGCGTGTCCCTGTCCTTCTGCTTCTTCTTCTTGCCCTCCATTTTCTGCTGTCATGGTGGCACTTTTGGATTGGTTTAGTGTGGAGTCACGCTGTCTAACATCGGTGATAGGTATTGGTATTTATCTGTAAACACAGAACACGTAGTACATAGTATAAAAAATTATGACCGCCCTCTGGGTGGTCAGTCAATGATGATCCAGTGTAGGAGTTGGTACCCTAGCGGGGAGAACTAGATAACCGGGAATGTACCTAGATAAGAAATAATAAACATCCTTGAAGACCAAGACAGACGCATCCTGACTCTCTCTTCTGGCACTGGGGCTTGGGAGAAGGACTTTTGACAACATTCTAGTAGGGTTATCAGCCCGAGAACCGAGAATTAAGTTGTGATCATTCCTACTGGATGGATTTGGTTGAACAGATATTTAAAATAAATTCTGGGGAGAGTTCTGTCCAGATTTGTAGCAAATCCACTTAAAAATTAGAATGAGTGTGGTTTCAAAACTTTTCTGTTGAAGACAAAATTTTGTTATCTTTGTTCAAATTTATCATGAAGTAATACAGATAATCTTGTAGCCATTCACATTTACTCATGATTCTTCTGGTTAGGGGAAGAAAAACAAAACCTTCCAGAAGAATCTTATTATGGATAAGATAATTCAGCTTGAGACAAACAACCAATTAAGAGATTGGAAATAATAGGTTTGTGGGAAAAAAAAATGTTGAAACCATACATCATCTTAACACTTTTTATGCCTTGAACCTGTTGTTTTCTCGCATTATAGGTCATTCATAAAGCACAAATTTTATCAGCCTGAGTTATTTCATTATTCCACAGTTTTCCTTCATAACAGCAATTTCAAATTATGCTGATTTTGTGCTTTGCTTTTTTTGCTGCCAGTAAGTTTTTCCTAGAAGAAATCTCTATAATTTTTTTCTAGAATTATTAGTTGGTACAATAATATTGGGTAAGTCAAAAATCAAATCAAACCATGGGTCTTTGAACAGGTGAGATTAATATTAAAATGATGATGATCCTCATCTCCTATATTGCTTGTTTTCTCTGCCTTCTCTTTCATCTCAAATGTAACATGACTATGAATTCCATAAAATGGATATTCATGTAAAGAAATTTTATGTTGATTTGACTTGTTGATTCCACAACAATTATCCTCATAATGTGATGTTGCCATATTTTCAAGTAACATTATTTGTATGTATTTTTATTCAATTCCATCCCTCATATATTCAATTACACATTTTTTTCTTTGTTCTTTTCTACTTAGTTATTTCCCTCACTTCTCACTGCACATAAAAAAGATAATTCCATAGAGTTTTCATAGGTGATGACACTTAAGATTGCATTACTCAGCTATTGTTGTAAATTTAGAACATAAATGGGCAGGAAGAGGGAGTCTGGGACAGTTTTGTTCATTTTCCTCTGGACAGAGAGGTTATTTACTTCAGTGCTCCATTAACTAAAATCATGCTGTTATTTTTTTTCTAGTAGTAGTCTTACAGGTGTGCCCTTACCCTGTGGTTCTGCTCACCACAGCACTCCAACTGGCTAATCTGTTGGCAGAAATGGCAATACATCCATATGTCACCTGCACATGCAGCTGTGATCAGCATGGTTACATACCCAGAACTAAGAGAGCACAAGCATATAATCTCTCAAGACCTACTGAAAAACCACTTTCTTCTTTTTTGTCTTGTTCAAATACCTAATTGTGCACCCAGTTTAAAGGTCAACAATCACTTCACCTTTTCAATGGCACTAATCACTACCTTTCAGAGAGATCTAGATCACTATTATAAAGTCTTTTTATATGGAAGAACCAGGTGTCTCTAACCTGCTAACTGAACTTACATATGCAGAAAAACTTTTAAACAGCACTCTGCAGCATAGTAGTAGTTCTGGAATTCATTATCAACTAAAAATAAATCATTATAACTTGTGTCTGACGTATTTGTCTCTACAACTTTCTCTTCCAAAAAGCATATTACTCTTGTGCCAACATTTTAGTTCTGCAACAGACTCTAGTATTGTAGCCTTTTCTTGACCAAGAGGAAGAAATAAGTTAAAACAATTTGCAGAGAAAGTGAGAGAGTGAAAGGCCTCACCTCTTTTCTTGCTACTCATGGATAGCCCTCCTTATATAATATGTGGCACAGCTTTTAGAAGTGCCTTGGCTGTGCTGAACTCTCTTCCCACAAGGGTTCAGATTGTATAAAAATGGATACACTTTGAAAGTGGTATTTAAACAAAATTGTAACAGCATTTCATTGCAAGATCTGGCGATATTTTAAATAACTAAGATTTATGGATCAGTTTATATGGCAAGCAAGGCAGGACTAAAATCTAGCAAATTTTTGACTGGTTTTTCATCTCTTTTGATCTTAGTTCAGATAGCTAAAAACAAACACAAGAGCAAGCCATCTTACTACAGTAGGTATTTAAGAACATTTCATCTTCTCAGAGCATTTTTTTTAAAGACACAACACTGAAACTGAAGGAGCAACTCCTTATGGAGTAAGTCAACTGGAGCAGCAATGTTTCAGCAGTGTTAAAGTATTTCCAAGAGATCCAGAGACAATCTGTATCAGCAGTCTGTGTGTTTAATAAGAGATTCATACTGTGATATGTAGGTGTTTCATAATCATCTGAAACATATTTTCAGAGACATGTTTTTTACTTCCTTCTACGGACATAATAACCTTTCATTTATTTGTTTGAGACAGGACATCTGAGAGAAGCTAAAATAAATTCATTCTATGGAGAAGAAAACAAGAAAACAATGAATGCACAAAAAAATGAATGTCAGGAGTGCAGGTTACAAACACCACAGAATCTAGAGAGCACACATTTTCCCTCATAAAATTATGTTAACCAGCTGAATCTACCCTTCCATGTTTTCATTTCACTCAAGCTTATATTGTCAGGAAACTAATGGTCTATGAAGAGACAAAGACTAAGCTGCCACCATGTAATAGTGAAATATTTTTGTATGTGTGTCTCTAATACTTGAAGAAAACAAACTCCCAAACAAACAGAAAACTCTTCTCTGTAGTTCCTATGTGTTTCCTTTTGAGTGTAACCCTCCCACAAAAACTCTTCTGTGATTCAGAGTGTATGTTAGAAATTAGTTTTTTGCTGTTTATATGAGAATCTGTGCATTGCACCCATATAAATGAGTTTGTGGCTTTCACAATAATTTATCTTACATATATATTTATATACATATATATATATTTCCCTTTATGGGGGAAAGAAGTTTCCAACATGACAACTGTAAAACACACAATGATATAAACACAGCACATCAGCAGTAAGAGAAAGGCTGCAATAATTCTTGTCCACTAGTACATTACAGACTTGTAGCAATTAGCAACTGCACCCAGAGTCATCAGAAATCTTTTTTGTGTTAGAAAGAAAGGATTTCATGTTACTTAATCCTTTTCATTAGTTCCATTCTGCATGTGAACTCAGAAATAAAACTGTATTATGGCTTTCAAAATAATATACGATGTTTGATCCAAATAAAAGAACAAACTGTACTAAAAATAATGAGCAGTTAGCACACACCTCACAGTTCAATTATGCTACAAGGGTATTCCAGTGATTTCTAAGCACAACTGAGACAAATTGAACAATAAAAAACAAAAATGTCAATATTTTTTTCCAGGAGATCCCATTAAACAGAAAAATAGAACTGTATATCTATTGGAGCCATCACAAGCATATCTGCTAAGCATATGCAAAGCAAAAATATACAATATCCAGTCTTCATAAGGGCACTGCCAGTCTTTGTCTCTCAGATCCCTCTTGAGAACAGTATCTTGCCATTAGAGCACCACTAGACAATAGTGTGACATTTTCCTGCCACCTCTGGCTATACTGCTGAATGGGATGATTCCAGCCTTACTCTATTCTGCCCAACTCCTCTGATGCTTTACTTATGTTTACATTCTTTTCTTCACAAGCTCTTTGGAGCAAGGGCTGTCTTTTTAATTATGTATGCTAACAACACTTGGCTCAATGGAGCAATAAGAAATACTGCACAACAAAATGATAATAAAATACCCTTTCCTTATGGAAGAAATTAAATAAACAGTTCTATTCCTTCTGCAACTCCATTAGAGCACAAATAAACAGAGAATCCTGCACCAAGTTTTAGATATAATGCTCAATCTTTTCAACAGAAACATCAAAATCCACAGAGATCAGAGAGAAGATTAATTTCAGATTCTAATAGGAACAAATGGACTCTAATATGTCTTTCCAAAGATCTCCCAACTAACCAAAATCACAGGGGAGAAGATTAGAGAGATAATAGCAAGTCACAGTCATGCATGCATCTGATATGCTTTTAAACTCAACAACAAATCTAAAACAAACAAATAACACATATTAAGAATGTCAAGAACTACGCTTTTTTTTCCTGCATTTGTTGACTACTTAAAAATTCCTATCTATGCCACTTTCTTTTCCCTTTGAGGACAGCTTTTTTAACATCATCCAGACAACCAGAATTTATAACAAAAACTTACAACATGCAACAGATTAGGACTTGGCCTAGTACAACCAGTTGCCATGAGGAAAAATTACCCAGAAATACGAAGTGGGAAAACTCCCATAATATGACTTAGACAATCAAAACATTCCACCAAACTTTGGCACTCACTACAACATTTATGAATGCAAAATATCCAATTGGAATATACTGTTCAGAGGGAAGAAAAAAATTTATGCTAAGCCTAATATTTTTTGCAGACAACTTGCCTAAGCAAATCTGAGCAAGCACAGTGTGAGTGCCTAAGTCAGAAGGGAGAGAGTTGCAGACATTCTTGATCTGCACAAATACTTCGGGGCAAGGTAGCTTTGTATGAGGCTCTTGGGTGTAAAATAACACTTAGATGATTATTTCCATGAGTATTGGGGTATAGGTTCTCATTCTGATCCATTATTTCATTCCAGAAATTACATTCTTACAACTTTATTACTAAAATAGCCTCAGATCATATTCATATTCCATCCTATTTCATGTTGTACTTGCACCATTTTTCATCAATTTGGATAGGAAACTTCATTATCAAAATAGCGGTGGCAGTCATTAGAGACTGAAAATACTGAGAGAATCACCTTGAATTTTTTCCATCTTAGGTCATATCCTATCTGATGGGCATCTGAAAACAGAGAAAAAAATTTTTTTAACATTTCTCTGAAATTTGAAGTTTTTAGCCATCAGAGGCAATTCTGTTAACTGTGAGTGATTAACATTCCGAGCCACAAAAAGTAACACCTAAAGTGATCTTTAATGCTTCTGCGAAACCCGCTAATTGCATAAGTAGCAATGCCTTTGTTAATACCACTCACTGCAGATAATTTTTGTGCTGTCCAGTGATATCAATCATTTAGGAAATGGAAGGACTGTCAGATTATGACATGTTTTCTTTAGATTCTGAATAACAAAATAATGCACAAATAACTATATTAGTTTTCTATTTGTCCTTGTGTTCTGAGTTACCTAGAAAACTTCATGATGAAGCTACTGTTTAATACATTTATTCCAGTGACTTGCTGTGAATTCAAAAGAAGAAAGCTGAATTAACCAAATTTTTTATGTATCAATCAACAACAAATGAAATAAAATAAATGTTCCCTACTTCTCATACAGAACCTGCATAAAATAGTGACATTAGTCTGAACAAATCACTCTACCTTCCTTGTGAAATAATGTCAGTGTCATAAGCTGAGTTTTTTGTAGTCATCAATGTTTTACAGAAAATGCACTTGCATCTCTGTTGCTCAGCAATATAAGCTGTATGCAAAAGGAACAGAAGTTTTTTTAAATCAGTACCTGTTCAGTTAAGACAAGTCTTATTCTACACATTCATATTTCCCATGTCTTTGTTTAGATTATTCATCTGAAAGAGGTCAACAAGGATTTTTTTTTCAATTTGTCTCCAGCTCCTGGTATCCTGCAGCTGCTTATCTGTTTATCTTGTGGGGAGAATGAAACACTATACAATAAATTGTATTGCTGACAGCAACAGGAGTGGTTTTAAGAAAAACCACAGTTTCCACAGGGCAGAGATTCAAATGGTTACAGAAGGTGTAAGGCAATGGAAAGTCAGATTCTATTGTGTTTATGTTGTTCCCCTGGAAGTTAAGAAATGTTAACAGACAGAAAAAGGAGCCAGTCCTTTGTCTGTACAGTAGGTTCCCTATGTAGTGAATGATGTGTTTTCATTTTAGATGACTTTCAGCATTTCCAGACATATGGTGAGGTGTAAAGAACAAGTCAGTGGAAACATTCCTATCCATTTGGTTAGTCTTCAAATAAAATATTTAGGTACTTATTTCCAGAGAATGACTGTCAACAAAAATGAAGGAGGATAAAAGACAGCACAAGGTAAGGGGAGAAAGTTTTAGACTTTGGTGTGGAGTAAGTCTGTATCTCTCCCTGTCCTAAAAGGAACTAATGAAAAAATTTCAGACTCTTTTTTTAAACATTAAAATACTTGCTTAGGATATTAGTAAATTCCAGGAATATTTGTGGAGTTTTTATGTCAGTCAAACTAGAAGCAAAGTCAAACCAGCTTCCTATGTGTCTTTCTTCATTTTAAAGTGTTGCAAAACCTTTCTTTTGCCTCTGACACTTAAAAAGGTTGAAACTTATACTTTCCAGAAGGACAACTAAGTGGTGGCAAAAAATGTGTATAGAACAGTACAGAGCAGACTTTTGCATTTGAGTGCATAAACACACATATAAGTGTATTTCTTTCTCATCTCTCTGCTAAGTGCTATTAATAGAGAAAAACAGAAAAAGGTTTTATCCAATCTAGAATGCTTCTCCGTATAACCATGGTTGGCATAAATGTACATAATAAAAATCCATAATATGAATATGTATCCTGAAAGTACAGATGGAAAACAATCGCTTGGACAAATATGATGTAGTGTTCATAAACAGTGCTTTTTTCCCTATCACATGCAAATGACACTAGGGAACACAAAATGCAATACAAAACCAGCTCTCAACCAAGCTGAGACACACCATTTCTAGGCTACTAGCAGTATTTTCTCGCCTAGCCCTTGTAGTGTTAACCTTGATGCATTCTGGTTCCTGTCAGCCCCGTGCAATCTACTGGGAAGAATTTTATTCCAGTTTTATACAATGATGAGGCTTGCTCTTGCTAGTGTTTATAGCATACACAGTAAATTCAGATCAATATGAATCACTCAAGGTGTCTCTTTTTTTTCCGTTACTTTGAGAGAAATGTGGTGAAAATGGGTATCAGATGTGTCTGTTGCGCTGATATAACCAGTTAATGCAACATCAAGGTTTTTTTGGGACAAAAAAAATAAAAAGAGAAAAAAATGGTAATGAGATTAAATGCAATGATAAAAAAAATCCTTGTATGGTCAAAAGTAAATTATTTTAAATTAACCCAATATTATGGTTTGAAGAATTATTTGATTAGAAAGAGTTGACTAGAGGAGTTACTTGCTCTGGAACCAAAATTATCTTCAATAATAAGGTCAATACAAGACAATACTTCTAACAGTTCTTGTTAATCGTACAATACAGGAAGATTTCATTAGTGTGGGAGATGACTGGGTGTTTGCTTGTTCAGTACACTCACTTTCAGGTCACTCTGTATACAGGAGTAGCAGAAACCCTACTTTGTACTATGCTCATATGAAATGATACACACTGAAATTAATTAGAAAAGTTTCTGTTAGCTGTATCAACCTAGAGAATGCAGATTTGAGAAAAGCAAATGAAAATATTGTTCATATCAAATGAAATTTCAGGATAATTCTAGAAAGTGTTTGCACAGTGCTGGAAAGCATTGACAAGATACATCTGAAATTTAAAATACTAGCCATCGGGGAATGCTACTTCCCTCTAAATCTGGAGGTGATGAGAAGACCTTGCTCAGCAAAGCAGAAGACTCTCAAACAAGTAAAAACTAGGTGACTAAAACACCTTCTGCTGGAATTATCCCTTATAAGTCACATAGCTAAGACTGCAGCTATCAGATTAGCTGCTGGAAATAATATGACAAGGCATCAGTCATGCTCTTCCCAAATGCTTTGTTCATTCACCCCATCCTGTGGGCTGTAACCTCTGACTGGACTAAATCTCTGACTTTAACCACAGACATGCAGAAGCTTAGGGCAAAACATGTAAGAGTGAATAAGAATCACTCCAAATAACATTTCTGTTGAATTATAAAAACACATAAAATTGAATTTGCAGAGACAACAAAAGTGAAGAATAAGGATCCTGTTGAGGTTTACACAGCTGTGTTCCATCTGTCTGTCAGCTCAGAACATCTTTCTTATCAGTTGCCACAGTTATATCTGACTCTCTCAGGACTTTACCATCTTCCTTATAATACACCAGACACTTTTTAAACTGAGTAACAGGGTCTTCTTTGATTCTTCACTAGTTCTGACATGCATGTAGGAGGGTAGATTTCACAAGCAAACCAGAGAAGGTTGACATATGAATTGTTAAAGAAAAAGACTTAGATCTCACATATAATTGAAAATCACAGTGCAAGCTTTCCTAATATGTTTTATATTTCACAGATTATATGGATGGCTCCTCTTTTCCTCTTTTTTGAAGACTGATGGAATAACAAGTACTCAGATGTTTTTCTGCTGTGAAAAATAATTTTCCCAGTTCCTTCTGATCTACATAATTGCCTTCATATACAAATTTGAATGAATAAAATAGATTAAAATTGGCTTCTTTTATTTTTGCTCTGAATAAGTTTTTACTTCTGTTTGTAGTATAGAGTCTCTGAGAGAGAACATAAATGTACTGTAACTTCCTGTTATCAATGAACTGTTCACAGGGATTCCAGGGTGGAGACTACTCTGTTTCCTTTACCTCTATGCACCCCATTAAATGAAGAAAGCGTAAAGACAATTGAGTCATTTATGTGTCTTTAAACAAATCCAAAATGCAGCTGTTTACAAAAAAAGATACTGAAATTATTATGCTTAAGATTCATTAAAGGAGGTTTATGTTTGAGCATGGATTGGAAGGACAGCTTTGGAAAGGACAAGGCAATATATTTTTATTTATAGCAACATTCTAAACATTAACAGATAATGCACTCAGCTATCTAAAGCATTACAAGATGAACACTAAATGTTGTCTGCATCACATTCAATACGCTTTTTGAAGGGGATTGTCATATATTTTTCACTTTGGGGTGCTTTTTCTTTCATTTTGTAATTTGCACAAGGAAATATAATGGACTAAGTTTTGAGGAAAAAAAAGCTAAGCAAGCCAGCTACTCTGTCTCAAAACAAGGTTTCAAGCAGATGTTGAATTCTTAAAGGATTGGCTCTGACATCTTCACTAGCTTCAGCTCAAGACTGTTCAGAAATGTTCAGAATAATATTCAGAAAACTCACCAACCTGTACTGGTCTGCTAGAACCCATACTGGAATGAACATGTCTGAAATACCTCAATCAGCTAGTAGACTTGTATTTAGACTACACAGCCTTCTAAATAAGCTAGTATCTTTTTGTTAAAGTGTGCTTTACATCCCCTGGCAGTAAGATTCCATTCCCATATCTCACATCTGCTATACACATCACACTGAATACAAATAATTATACGTTGAGGGTCTCTTTCTGTGGTGTCAAAGGTGCTTAAAGATTTTACTGCTGGAAGGATTCTATGGCCATTAGGGTTGTTGCAATCACTTCTTTTCTATGGAAGTTCCACAGGAGTTTCCATCCCATTGTAACTTCAAGAATAGTGTAAACATGGAAGTTCCAGTCTCTAGTGAGAGTTGGGGCTCAGCACAGTGCAGGTATTGCCTGACATGTGGATATTATGAACCCTCCTCTGTGAGCATTAGATGGCCTGAGAAGACATGAAAGCAAAAACAAAAGCATCTTTGCAATCCATCCCCATTAAAAGGAAACACACATTTATACTTAATGCAATCTTGTCTCTCAGAGCCCTCTTTCTAGACCCAGCTAATGATGGTTGTGACCCACTGTATTGATCCACCTGGATTTGCTGCAATTACATACAGATAACCTATCTGTTGTTTTCTTCCTTTCAGCTCTTCTCCCATACACTAAGAGTTTCTCAGGCAGAACCAATACGTGAAAGGTCATTTCTTTCCTTCATGTTTTTCCTTCCTGATGGGGAATAGCACCATGTATGTGCTACTTTACCTATCCAATATTTTCAACAGGCTCAGACTTACAAACTATAATAGCTCAGTTCTTTCACCATTGTCTGCAGTTGTCTCATTTATGATTTATATGCCCTCATATATGCTGTTATTTAAATGTAGTTTGAGGTTTTGCATATGTGTATAATGTACATATGAGCATATACAGTATGTGTATATAAGTATAAAATTATCAACATGTGAGGGGATGTATTTATAATATAAAAAGTCTCAGACCCAAACCAAAGGTAACATTTTTCCAAGAGATCATTGTGGCCAAGTGAGGTTAGGAAAGCAGCCTTGCTTCTTACTACAGTAACAGGACAACTGTAACTGTGACTGACTGCAATGCATTACACAAACAGTCTTTCCTCAACTCTTTCCTCTCAGTGTGAAGGTCAAGCACTGGAAGAATAATTCTGACTTGTTGCAGGACACAGTATTTATGAGATATGAGACAGTTTTTTATTGAACCAGTCAGCACCAATCTGCTCAGTGGCATTAAGTGGTGGCATTACACAAGCCAGTATCACTCTTATTCAGTTGTCAAATGCAAATATATTTGAGTGTTTTTCTTCTCTTTATTTCTCAGCCAAGATGCTGCCTTGCAGTTTGTAGTGTAAATAAGCACAACTAAGCATGGGGCATTCTCAGCATCCCCACATAAGGTATTTTCAAGAAAGAAATGTGCCATTTAAACTGTCCAGCTCTGTCATAGTATTTGCTTCACATTTAGGGACAGCCTTATCTGAGGAATTTCAGTGCTTACTCATCTTTCTGATGTGAAAAATTGCCCAGAGAAGTTATGTAGTCTTCTTCTTTGGAGCTATGCAAATGTCTTCTGGACACAACTCTAATGTGCATAGGGAACCCTTTCTGAGCAGAGAAGTTGAACCCTTACAGCCTTACCCACTCAGTGATACCAGAAAATTATTTCACATTTCAAAGCCCCAAAAAGCAGGTGAGATATAGACACCTTGTTTTCAATTTAGGTATATAGGTAAGTTATAACTTGGGACTCAAGATTCAAAAAGTGGCGGGGTTTTTGTTTGGTTTGGGGTTTTTGTTTGTTTGTGGATTCGTTTGTTTGTTTTCTATAAGACAATGTATTATGTAATGTAAGTCTTAATGTAAGTCAAATTCAGAACCAGCCATTTTTGTGTAATGATGGAAAGTTAAATCTCCAGCACCTTGAACTTTCTCAAGAACAGGTAGTGTTTTATAAAGATTTTTCACTAGGAATTGAGGAAAAGATAGGTAGTGTAGGACTGACAAGTTGGTAATCTTGATTCAAAATTTTGTTTAAACGTCATCAAATTAAAAGCTGTATTAGGGAGCAAGTTGGAAAAGTATTATCCATAAACTTTGTCTGAAAAAAAACCTGGTCTTTCATTCTCAAGTAATGTACCTAAATACCATGTTTTTACATCACGTAACTTGATGCTTTTATTGACTAGAAAGGTGTTGTGGATGGGAAAACATACTGTTTTACAGATTTCCAACATCTTTCTCCATAACTAAAATCACAGCACAGGTGTGCTTCATTCAGGAAAATTAGGTTTAAAAATTCCTGTTTGGCAGAATTGAATTTTAAACTATTTGAATAATTTTTCTTATTGCATTAGCTGACATTAGCTCTATGTGTTGGATAGGTTTCATCTCCATATGAAAATAATGATAAAAAATTAACTAAGTGCAAATAAAATTCAAACTTTTTTCTACACATCTACCTGTGTCTGAATCTCAATCATAGAATTCCCATCATAACTTCAAAAATTCATGGTGTAGTGTCTGAGTAATTAATGTTTTTTATTCTTTACGAGAAAGTAAGTATCCCTCCCACTCAGATGCCAGGCAATACTCAAGTGACTCATTAATCATGGTCAAAGTATATGCTTTAGAAATGAAACACCTAAATGACATGTAGCAGCTTTTGGTGCAGTGGAAATCAAATTATATTTGATGCAGCCTTGTATTTTTGACCCTATTCATTTGTATGCATGATCTGCTGCACATATCCTGTGAAGACTTATTTCAAAATCTAATGATTTTCTTGCACAAAACCTAATTTTTCTAATTCAGTAATACTTAAAAATCAGTTTTTTATTCAGATAGTCACATAATTTTTCATCTAAGCTGTCCTCTAATCTAATATGAAACTGCAGCCACTACTTTGTGTTAGTATCATATACTCATTAAATGGAGGATAAATTTATGGCTTACATCTCCCTTTAATTGTGTACATCTTCCTCTAATTGTGTGTTTCTATACATTCTTTTTCTTAAGTTTCTGCAAAAACTCCTGTCATTTTCCTCAGAACACATTATCATCAAAACTTTGCTGTTAAATTAGTGACGTTACTTTATTGCAAAGGTACATTCATTAAAAAGAGGCCATGTGGAAAGGAATGGAAATTAGAAAATGCCAGGAGCGATGGGGTGCGGTGCAATAAAAAATATTTGATATCATTTATAACAGAAGTAAACTATAAGAAGAGAAAAAAATCCGCTTTAAATGGTTGCCTTTTTTATCCTGGAAATGGCAGACAAGACATTTTGAATTCGATAAAACAGGTCCCTAAAATTCCCTGTTGGTTTTTTTCTGGAAGGTAAAGAAACTTTAGAGGTTAGGATAGGGTTCAAGTGTACATTATATTTTGGTTTTAAAATGTAGTTTTTTGTATGTGACTGATGCTTACTGATATGAGCAATGATGATGTTCTCTAGCCCAGTGTTGACTAGACTACAACAAGAATACTGAAAGTTACAGGTGCTATGAAATATTCATTGGACACTCCAAGGGTTGTTTTCTTTTTTCCACATGAAAGTGTTTTGCCTGTTGTGGCGGATCTTCAGAGCTAGCAAAAATGTATTTGCTAAGACTAACTTTTCCTTCTTTAATGTTATTCATTGAAATGAATAAAATCATTTGTAGTGTGTTAATTGTTAACTCATGATATTTATCAAGATCACAGATTTGGAGACAGTTATATTCTTGCATGATTATAGCATAGTAGATTAGACAGCAGATGTCTGATAGAATCATATCTTATTATTAATTAATATTAGACAGGAATAGAGTAATTGAATAGACTCAAAACTCCATATTATTTTATGTATACCCAACTGTATAAGATGTATGTCAAATCCTTGTGAGCCAGCAACTGGGTTGGCAGATAAAACCAGCAACTCTTTGCTTTTCAAGGCTAAAAGACAGACAATGGGTCTGTTTTTTATCTCTTCCTCCAGAACATCTGCTTTTACAATATAGAAGTTGACTGTATTTGCTAATACATATGCAAAAAAATTTTTACCATCTGAATTAAATATCTCTTGAAAAAGTCTTGCAAAATGAAACATGAAAAAGCAAAAGCTAATTTCACCAACAACATTGACGAAAAATCCATTCAAAAGGCTGAATACTGAAAAAAAATTATTCAGTTATATACTATCTTGAGCATCTCTATTTTAAATAACAGACTGTATTTTGTTTCAGGATTTATCAAATAAATATTCTTTGCAAAATTAGTAATCTGCATATCCTCAAAGCTATAGAATATCCAGAGTTGGAAGGGACCCACAAGAATCAATGATGTTTTACTCCTGGCCCTGCACAAGGACCACCCAAGAGTCCCACCATGTGCCTGTGAGTGTTGTCCAAAAACTTCTTGAACTCAGACAGAGTTGGTGCCAATTATGCTTGTTATAAATTCAGCTGTTATTATTTTAAATATAATACTCCAGTTTTCCTAATGTTATTTCAAATATAATCACTTTCACATATAAAAAATTATTAATATAATGAGTAAAAACATTTCTCTCTCTTTCAGATTTGCTTCCTTTTATTTTAAGGGTTGTCAGGACACAGGGAGAATCTGATGGTGTGAACACCTGTAATATGCTAACAACTTAATAAATGAAAGTGATATGTAAGAAATTACACAATGAAAGTATTTAGGGCTTTGTATGTTTTCATAGACTTCATGTCTTGACTATGTAGAATCCAGCTCTTAGAAGCAAATCAAGGCCAATTTCAAAGAAACTTGGTTGCATGAAAAGGACAGGTGTGTGTCTTGAAAGTATTGCAAAGACAATACTTTTACATGTCATTTTGTGAGAATTGTATATACCTGTGTTTTCCCTCTGCTTTTCTCATACTTTATTATTCAGTTCTGGGTTTTGCATGGGGCAGACCTTCCTGTTTGTTTAGACAGCAGTTGTTGATAGTTTGAATTACTATTGCATGCCTTTTGGAGGTCTCTTCTTCCCTATGTCCATATAGTTGGATTTTTAACTTCAGTAAGAGTCAACTGAGTATAAATAACAATGTCAACTAAAAGTTTATTTTATTCTAAAACATAGTTACTTGTGAACTGGGAAGAATTTTCTTATTAACTTTATGTAAACAACAGAAAATTAAGATGACAGTTTTGTTCAGATTCTGGCTGAGTACATATTATTGACCTCTCACCAAAAGCATATCAAAAGTAATCATTATGTTAAAACGTATTCAGACAATCTTTTATATCCTCAGTTTTATTTTTCTTCGTTGCAGGTTCATAATCCATTGCACCTTTCAACATCAGGAGTATATGGTACAGATGCCCTGTGCCTATTTCTCAGTTTTCCTACACGAACATTAGCCTTAGTACACAGTTACACAATACATGATGTTCTTCTTTTGCAATTCAACTTTTCAAAATACATATATGACTGACATGAATAAACTGCATCTGCAAAATTCTCGTAAGTATAATAATACTTGACAAATAAAGCACAAAATCGGCACTACTAAATGTAATGTCCATTACTTCAAATTAATTTTTCTTTAGAATTCCCTAGAGATTCCACCCATGATGAGTCACAACATATATTTATTCTGTATGATTCTGCATCGACAGTCCTCCTTCTTTTTAAGCTATTTTACTTCAGTCCTTATTTTTTTACAACTTTCTCTTTTTCCATCAATCTTAGCAAATGTCTGCCTGACTACAACACTAAGGCAGTATCCAATTCTTCTTAAGGGTCAGCTTGTGAGACTCAAATTCTCACAAGTAGTTTGGTCAAGCAAGAGTTCACGTGTAAAATTTTCCCCCATATCTTTCATTCTTTTAAGAATGCTTGCTTTCGTCATTCTTTTCATTTTATCATTATTTTTCTGTGTCCTTTACTCTACTGTTCACAAATTTTGCCCCATCAGATCTATTCAAAGTCTTCCTGTGAAGGTCATCCTCTGAAATCATGCCTTTGATCATAATCATCTCATTTAATACCCTTCTATTGCCCTTAATGTCAAACATAAGCAGTTTAATTTTAAGATATTTCCATTACTCCCAACCCGTTCCTCTCCTATCATCTCAATATGAACATCTCCAGTCCAACCGGTACAAACCCATTTGCTTTTAATGAATGATAACAAATCACTAAGACCAGATGGTGTTCACCCAAGAGCTTTAAAGGAATTCAAGGATGAAATAGACAACCTATCACTTGCAACATGCAATCTCTCATTTAAAGCTCTGCCAGTGTCATAGACATGGTGGCCAGCATGATAAAAATTTTTAGAGAAGTCATAAGCAAGATCTTGGGAATTACACACCAGAAAGTCTGATATGCATACCAGATAGATCAACTGCAATTAGTCCAAAGTGTAATTATAAGCTACTTGACAAAATATGATATATTGAAGAAGAATCAAGATAGCTTCTGTACAGGGAAATAATGTCTCAATCTATTACAATTTCTTAAAAGAGATACTGAGCACAAGGAAAAGATAAATCAGTCGGTATTCAAAAGACATTTTAAAAAATCCTTCAGAAATATCTGGTAAAGAAACAAGGAGACTCTTCACACAAAAAAAGGTATTTTCCCATATATACATAACAAAATAAGAGATAGAAAATAAAAAGTAGAAAGTATCTTACGAGTGAAATCCCACAGAAGTCTATATTGCTCAGCATATTTGCAAGGGATCTGGAAAAGACAGGAATTTTGCTGTGATTTCCAGGCTGGAAAGCTAAAGACTACTTGTTAAGAGCTGAATGAAAATCTGAGTAATGGGGTAAAATGGAAAATTATATTCAACGCACATAAATGTAAAGCAATGGTTAGAGGAAAAAAAAGGCCGAGTTTTGTGAAACAGGACAGGAATTATTGTATTGCTGACAAGTAAAGTCTTGAATTTACAAAATCTGCATTTTGTAAATATTGATGCAATATTTAGTAGTAATTGAAAGGACATCTTGAATGCTGAGTCAGTCATTAACAGGATGCATGGAGAACAAAAGTAAAACATTTTTATGCCTCTCTATAAATTTTCGGTGTAATAGTAATTGAGTGCTGTCTGTAGTTTTGGTTTTCCCATGTTGAGATAGAACTGTAAAGTGGTACAGAAAAGCAACTAAGACAACCAAAGTTCACATAAAGTGGTTTTTGTATAGAAACAATTCAACTGTGGAAGACAACCGCAATATCTGGAAGGGTCTGATAGGGAATGACTCCTCCAGTATCAGAATGAGGCACAGCGATACTAGTATGTTCAAATATAAATTGAGGAGGTATTTCATCCAGAAGCTAAGCTATGAAAACAGTGCAAGTGTTCAAACATTGAACATGTTCAGACTGTAACTAAGTAAGTTCAATGGAGAAAAAAATCTTTAAAGGCATGCACAGATAGGATCCCTCTTGGAAAATTCTTTCCCAGAATCTGTGACAGTATTTGTAGGAAGATGATACTGTACATTTGCTCTGTGGTTATAGTCACTTTTATTAACAACAAATACAGGATAGTGGACTCAGTATGGTCACTCCTGCATTTCTAAGTGTTCAGATATGTCCTTTCTCCATCATTGTATTCCTTGCTCTAGGGAGGATATGCCCATGAACATTGATAAGATCATCTCGGGATCTTTCTGTGAATCCATGCTGTTCCACAAGTCCTACAAAAGCATGTGACAGACAAGCAGACAGCTTATGCGTTGACCTTTGTGAATTAAGAAGACATGTGTCCTCTACTGACTTTTGTCTCTAATCTTTTGCATAGATTGTGAGCCCTTTTAAGTAGCAACATTTTTTGATCTGTGCTTGGGCAGCACCAAGCAGCAAGGCATCCTGGTTTCTGACCAGGTGTGCTAGTTTCAGGCAGATTTGGGAGAAATACCCCCACCACGGGGTTCCCCCCCCCCCCCCCCCCCCCTTTGGGGANTGGGTCCCCTGTGGAGGCCCCCCGCGCTTTCCCCAGGTCACAGTCTGGAGGGATCGGAACAGTTCAGAGGAGAGGGAGAAGAAAGGAAAAAAAAAAGGAAAAAAAACCCTCCAGCTATTCTACAGGTCTAACTAAGCTAGCTCTAAACTACTAACTACCAACTCTTCTGGAGAAAAAAACAGCTTCTTTTGTCTTGCGGTGTTCCACCTCCCCCGCTTCAACTTCAAGGCCAGTTCGAGGAGCAGAGCTTTCCTGGGGAAAAACAAACTGCGCTTCCCCCACCTTTGCACCCAACAGACGATTGAGGGATAAACACATCACCCTAGGACACCAGGCATTCTAAAGGTATAAAAATTTTCGCAATTAAGAGAGATAGCAGAAATTGATTATTATATGTGTGAAACAGTTTCATTTGGGGCTTGCAGCTGTGTTCCATTAGCAGTTTCAAAATACGTAAGATTCATTGAACTGAGAAAGAGAAGAATCTGAGCAGCTTTCTTCATTATAAACATGCACCAGCAAAATAGAACTTCCTTAAAGAAATTCTATTACAGAAAAGGTGCTCATCTTTCTTCAATGGAGAGTTTTATGTATCTTAAGTCTTTGACAGCTTTGGATGCACCAAGTATTACCAGGAAGAGACTTGAATACAAAGAAATAAAAATCAAATTTTCATTGAATGCTTTTCCTGAACCAAACTTGCCATGGTTATTTTTATTTTCCTTGCTCCATTAAGTCCAAAATCATCAAAATAAAAGTTGAGAATGTAGCTTCAAGCAAACTCCAAGCCATTCACACAGACTGAAACAGAGAGACTGCTGTTTTGTTTCACTACAAAGCTGTCATTGTGTACAATTCTGAGGTATCATGATTTGGATTCTGTTCATACCCATATTTTGTTGTGTTTATTTGGCACCCCGAAGGGTACCTAATGGAATAAAATGTGCCAAAAAGCCTGGGTCACTTTCAATAAAAATTAGGTTATTAGGGTGAAAGATTGCTTTAACAACCACCAAACATTTATTCAGCTTCCAATCACTCATTTCAGAACTTGCTGTATGCAGAAGAATAGCAGGGAAAAATGCTGCTCTAGATGTTTCTTCTTTCAGATTCTATTAAAACTGTAATAGCCTGCTTCCATTATACATTTTCCTGTATATTTCAATCAACATGTCACTTTAGCTGTTGCTCCTGAAGTGCACTTAATATTTTCATTAAAATCAATAAAGCCGAGAAATGACAAGGGTGCAGGTGGATGCAAGCAATTAAACTTTTTCTATATGTATTGTTAACTAGCAGCCAGAGAAAGAAGCTTCATTCAACATCTGTCCCTTTCCTTTTAAATGACAGCTAACAGAAATCCACTTAGCCAGCTTTTGTCTGCCTATTTTGCTGACAGATGATGTGAAGAAGTAGGCAGTTATAGGGCCAGTAATTCAGAATTAATTTTCCCTTCAAAAGATGATGTGGACAACTGAGTGCAGTAATGGTACCTGCTCAGAACTCAGGGGGTAAACAAGATAATTTGAGATGATGGGACAGAAATAAAAGCTCTTTAAAGGTTTGCTCCTCACATGGCTCTCAAAGGCACACTCACCAACATTTTTTATTTGCCTCAAATCAAAGTCAGAAGAGTTAATCATTGAAGCATTAACCTGATGTACTTTTGTGTGTGGTAGGATTGTAAAGGAAGCAAATAAAATGAGAGTTGGAGGGTTGCAACCCACCCCAATATAAAAAATGTGTGATGGTTAGATAGAGGGCCTAAGTCACACAACGATTTTTTATCAATTATATTTTCAGAATGTGCTGCAAATTAAAAGAAGCTGCTGGCTGGACATCGGCTGTATATTTGCAGTAAAGGGAAGTAATCATATCTTTAATCATCCATCAACAATTTTTTTTTTATACTGTCACCTCTGTCGCACAAACCAGAGTGGGCCTCATTACTAGGACAAAGAGGCAATGTGAAAATCACCACTACCTACAGAGGAAGCACAGGTACAGTTTCATTCTCCAAGTATGCACAGGTTTATGTAGAAACGGGAAACTGCAGTTCTACATCCACTATGCCAGATCTGCTGTTAAGGTTACACATGCATATACACATAGAACCACAGCAGGATCTAAACACTTTCCAGAAAATTGAATATAAGGATGGATTTGCTGGATATTTCCTCTCTTTTTTCTGTAAGTACATATGCAGCATGAACTTTTCGAGAAAATACTGAAAAAAAATAAAGGAACTTTTTCAGCAGTTTTAGTTATCACAGAGGGAGCTAAATTTGAGGTCTTTCTTTTTGAAGACCTTCAAAGCCGAATAGATACTTCTGTATTCCTACAGCCATGCAAACTTGGAACTGATATATCTATTGATCTCTGGCTCTCTTAACACCTGGATGAAGTTCTAGAGGGAGCTAATGGGACTATGGATGGGAGAGATGTCAGACCTGGCTGTACTTGGAGTCTGATGTCTTTATAAGCTTGATATGTGGAAGGACTCTAAAACTCAAGGCAAATGAGTTTTAAAGTAGGTATATATTTTATTCAACAGCTGGAAGCATGGAGGATGAATCCATCAAATTAATGCGTGCCAACCCATTTGTTGCATTCTCTTTTATCCTGTAAAAAGTTACATATGCATTAAGTTTCCCAATACCTGTACATATTCATTCCCCAGCTCCACCTTGTTCCATTTCCGTAAGCTAGTTGTCTTATCAGTCCTTTGCGCCTGTGCAGTCGCCTGTGGTGGTCGTCAGTGGTCGTGAGGAGAAAGTAAAGAAGCCTTTTTTGGAGAACAAACTTTTGACCCCATCTGCTGGCACATGCTCGCTGATCCCTTGGTCACAGTCCATGCCAGATGGTCAGTCTAATCTCAGTCCCAGGAACTTAGAGAGTCTTGCTATCTTAGCATCCTTGGGGCTCGGGATGCTTCTGGTGGTTGTCCTTCTCCTTATTGCCCATCCTTGCATTCCTTCATGTTACTCTCATATATCCTGCTTTCCTTGCCCAAATGGAGATTACAGTGAAATGCAGCAGATATTAAGCAATATGCATCTTCTAAATGTCTATTTCCTAATCACTACCCTTCTTACCTCATGTGTCAAGCTTTCTTTCATTTCTCTCTGACTACTCATTACTGTGTAACCTAATCTCATTATTATTAGGTGATTGTTTCTGTCCTCTCACATTTTACTCTGCACTCTAAAACCTGCAGCCTATAAATATACAGAGATATTTCAGACCTACATTGTATTTGCTGTAACTGCACTCTGTAAGAGCCCAAAAGAGGGAATGGACTGATCTCAAATATACTCCAGATTCAATCATGTTCATCTTATATATGAGGGGTTTCTGAGACTCACACTCTTGTACCAAAACATTAAAGAGCAGCCCAGGCTCAAGTTCCTCACAAAGCGCAGCTGCTTTTTCAGGGAAAACTACCTGCTCTTCAGGTTTTCATCAAAGTGTAGTGTTAGTGAATCACCAGAGTTGGAAAGTTTGCAGATGTGGAGGCTGGGTGGAGCTCATGCCTATGTTTCTCTCTCTCATGTCTCTCTTCCTATGCAGTCTGAAGCTTGAGTGTGTCTAGACGGACAGTCAATAGGCATCAACCATGGATCCCTGGAATCACAGAAGGCTGAACCCCATAAGCCAAGATGAGAAGTGGCTTTTTGCAGTTGCAGTGGTAAGTCCATATACACAGTCCTCTTGCGTGTTGGACACTACCTCATGGACTGTGCTTTGTGACAACATAACATTCAGGAAGGTGTCATTCATCCAACTCCATCACCATCACAACTTATAGCAGAGGCTGTACAAACCACTGCCTCTCATCCTGTCAATCAGATCACATCAGACATTAAATATGTGCTGAAGTGTTTATCTCTTCTTTATCCAGTCATGGTACTCTCTTTGGTTATGTCAGATTTTGAATTAGGACCCAGTCCTTGAAAGATTGGAAAACTGTTTGCTGTAAAACTTTCAAGAGACTGTCCAGAGAGCTGTACAAGGACATAATTTTAAATGTGGGTATATATATATGTGCAGGATCAGAACCTTAATTTCCAAATTCCTTTTTGTACAACTAATGTTATATTTGAGGAAAACTTCAGTACATTTCTGAGATCCACTAAAATAATAATGTTCTTATAACCAAATTTAGCAGAATAACTACTACCCCTTTTCATGTTTTCACCAAGAAAAATAGGTTTTACACATTGGGTACTTGAAATATAATCTGTGAATTAGTTACAGAGGGTAGAATACTTACTGTATGTGATGCCCTATGTGGTGTCCAGCTACAGTGGTCCATATAATGCACAATCATTCTTCATTCATATGAGGTTTATTTCAGATTTACATTGACAAGATTGAGATCAAAATCTAGCCCAGGTGTTTGTATGAGGGTCAGATGATAAGGTATTGCTATAATAATGACCTGGTCTTTTCAAATAGGAGGTTAACTACTTCAGAAAAAATCTGTACCTCCTCACAACAAATTAAATCTGTTCCTGTCATGTTCATCCCTGAGATGTGGATCTTAAAAGCAGTCAAGCTTATTCTGCAAAATCTACATATTTTATTAAATCTCACCTTCATAGCATAATAGAATGGTCTGGGTTGGAAAGGACCTTAAAGACCATGGAATCCCAAACCCTTCTGCCATAGATGGTGACACCTGTCACAGGATCAGATTTCTCAGAGCTCCATCAAACTTGGCCTCCTCACAGGGACAGGACATCCACAGTTTCTCTGGGCAATCTCTGTCTGTGCCTCACAACCCTCATAGCAAAGAATTTCTTCCTAATGTGTAATCTAAACCTACTCTCTTCCAGCATGAAGCCATTGCAACTTGTCCTGTCACTGCATGCTCTTGCTTCCTGTAGGCTTTCCTTCAGGAACTGGAAGGCCACAGTTAGGTCACTCCAAAGCCTTCTCTTGTCCAGACTGAATAATCCAAATTCTCTCAGCCTTTCCTCATAGGAGAGTTGTTCCATTTCTCTCATCATCTTGTTGACCCTCCTCTGGACTCTGTCCAACAGGTCCATGTCCATCCTGTGCTGGGACCCCAGAGCTGGATGCAGCACTGCAGGTGGGGTCTCAGCAGAGCAGAGCAGAGCAGAGCAGAGGGGCAGAGTCTCCTTTGCCATCCTGCAGCCCACACTGCTTTGGATGCAGCCAAATCCAAATCTGGATGCAGCCCAGGACACGTTTGGCTGTCTGGGCTGTGGGTGCTCATGGCTGGGTCATGTCCAGCCTTCCATCCTCCAGCACCCCAAGTCCTTCTCCCAAGGGCTGCTCTCCCCATCTGTTCATCCCCCAGCCTGTGCTGACACCAGGAGTTGCCCTGATCCATGTGCAGCATCTTGCACTTGGCCTCGATGAAATGTTCTATTCTGAATAAGACACTATTTAATGTGGTTAATGAATATGACTAGACCTAATTCTCAGGAGTCTGACAAATCATACTTTAATTAATTTTATGGCTTGCTACTGACTCTGGTTGCTAAATATAACTGTGGAAATCAAATAGCTGTTTTATTTCAAAGTGATATTATATACGTACATATATATATATATGGATGTTTTTGCTAGCTACTTTTCTACACAGGTTCTGCTTTACTCATACAAAATTTACTCTTTTGTACAGAAAATGGTGCTTGGCAAAGGGAAATGACCACAGATAGTGACTTGGGAGGTTCAAACTGAGAATCAGGAAAAAAACATTGCTCTTACAGGGTAGCAGAGCATCAGTAAGAGGCTAGTGAATCTCAGAAGCTCTTCACATTCAACTTGACAACACCATGACTGTCTGGGTTTAGTGTTGGCGAGAATTTAACAGGATATTTGGCATTGAAGACCCTGTAGATATTTTATAACCAGCATTTCTGTGATTCTGGAGGAAAAAAAAAAGTCATAATGAGGAAAAGCAGACAATTGTTTTAGCTTTACATTTCGCTGGCATTTTTCTTTTCATCTTTAAAATACTAATTGGAATGAACTACAATAGGAATTGAGAATAAATATTTAAAAAATAGATAAGAGAAATTGCTACAATTACCTATAATACCCATTTATGTGTAAGGGATTAAAAATGTTTGCCAGCCTATAGGACTGAGGGCTGTGAGCAAGATAAAAAAAGAAGAATTAGTAGAAAGTAGCTGAATCTACAAGAAAATACATTTTTTAAAGGTATAATAAAACAGTCTGTATAATATACAGACTGGAGTTTCCGGCTTATAGGTAAAACCATTGCTGATTTTGGTTAAAATAGTGACCTCCAGTGAGTAATAATACTACTTAATGGTCCTTTCTCAACCCAGAAGACAATTATTTCTTTCTTACCGTAATCCTCAATGAGAATAATATGTGCATATATATTCCTATTTATAGATCAGAAATAATTTGAAACAGTACAACAAATCATGCAGTTAGGGAAAATGTAGATATAAGCAAATGACGGACATAAAGAGCAAAAATGTATAATATTGCCAGTGGTAGCTTTCCTGGAAGAAAAAATCCCACTATAACTGCTCTTTTCTTCATGCTTAAAAGACAAGGAAAATGCAAAAAAACACCACAGTTGTCTGTCCAGATGCCCTTTCCCTTCCCCTTGTAAAAAATTACCATAGAGTAGCAGTATTGCAAAATTACTTCACCATCCATAACATCTTGAAAAGTTGACAGGAGGTCTTTTTGAAAGTCTTCTCTAATGTTTTAAAGTGCTTTTGCAGCTCTCTTCTCTGTCTTTATTTTACAGCACTCACATTCCTTCTCATCAGTCTGTTTTCTCATTTATGGAACAAAGCTGGCCTGATCCTATGGGTGCCATTTCAGACATGAAAATCTGATGCATCTAGTTCTATAAGCCTGGTCCACTGGTCTGTTTTTTTTTGTCGGGGTCAAAGTTTCCCTCTTCTCTAAGCTCTGAGGAGTTTTTATTTGTCACATGTGTAAGATAAAGAATTTTTTTCCTTTCTCTGGAAATCTCACAATAAGATAGATCACATATTCATGTTGGGGGCTGAGAAAGATGCTTAGCAAAAGTGAGATTCATTATTAGTTTGTCAACCAAATTCAATGTATCAAGAAGAGACGGGCAAAAAAGTGAAAACACACAATAGGTACACAATAGTTAATTTTTCTTCTAGGTGAAATGATGTCCTGCTCATAACCAAAAAAAATCAAGGCAGTACTGAACATTCATCAGAACACTTTGTGAATAGCCAGACTGCCCAAGTGAGTTTGAAAGAACCTAGGCCTCCAAAACAGCCCACTCACTATCTTAAAGATTTTGCAAAGTAGCAGAGATAATAGCTGTTCCAATCGAATCCCACTTGTGCTTCAGCCATGACACAACTGTATTATTTGAGATGGCTCTTTTTAAACCTGTCCAAGGATGTCAAAGTCAAGGAGAAAAGTCTCTGTGTAGGTATACTAGTGATAAAAAGAAGACCAGGAAAATTGTGAACTCTCTCCAGAAGGAAACAGGAGATCTGGTAACCTGGGATATGGGGAAAGCTGAGGTACCCACAAGTGTTATGCCTTGGTCTTTGTTGGCAAGTGTTCTAACCACACTGTTCAAGTTTCAGAAGGCAAAGGCTGTGAGTGGGAGAATGAAGGTCATAACTGAGATCACTGCGAACATTAACATGCACAAATTCAGTGTGACATGGTTTACCTGGACCTGTGCACACCATTTGACACTGTCCTGCACAAGATACTTTTTGCTAAGCTGGAAAGAAAAAAATTTGATGGGTGGACTCAAAATAGCTGGCTGCATGATTACACTCAAGCTTGATGTGACCCATTATTGTGTGCTCACTGCCCAGAAAGCCAGTTGTATTCAGGGTTGCTTCCAAAGCCATGTGGCCAGCAGGTCAAGGGAGATTGTTGTCCCACTCTGCTCTGGTGAGACCCTGTTTGGAGTACTGTGTTCAGTTCTGGAGCCCTCAACATAAGAAAGACATGAATCTGAAGGAATGAGTCCAGAAGAGGGCTGGGAAGATGATCAGAGGGCTGGAGCATCTCTTCCATGATGACAAAATGAGACAGTTGGGGTTGATCAGCCTGGAGAAGAGAAGGCTCCAGGGAGACCATATTGCAGCTTTCTAGTACCTAAAGGGGGCCTACAAGAAAGCTGGACAGTGTAATGACAGGACAAGAGAGAACAATGGCCGTAATTGAAAGAGGGCAGCTTTAGACTGGATGTTAGGAAGAAATTCTTTACACATAGGGCTGGAACATGGTGCACTGGAACATGGTGCCCCATCCCTGGGATTGTTCAAGGCCAGGCTGGAAGGGGCTCTGGGCAAACTGGTGTCCTGTCCATGGCAGAGGTGTTGGAAGCAGGTGATCTATAAGATCCTATCCAACCCAAACCATTCTATGATTCCATGTTAGTATGATTCCTTGAATTTGCTCACACTTTACATTCATTCATTTATAATTCCAGTATTTCAGAGTAACAGCCAAGCCATCAAAAGTCACTCATGGATAAAAAGAGTTACAACTCTTTTTATCCATGAGACTTTTAGATTGAACATTTCTGAATGTGCTCAAGTGATTTGAGAGATGTCTCTCTCCCACAGCACAAATCACACTTCCTGCAGAATTTCTCAATTTTCCCAGCACAACTACTTCCTTATCCTATAAGAATTTAAAGTGACAAGTAGGACACTCATACTGCACTACTTCTTTTTAGAGCCAATCACACTCTGACCTACCAAGGCTCACCGCTGACCCTGACTGTTCATGACAAAGAGAGGATGTTCTCACCACTTTTAATCTGAAGATACTTTGATTTTCACTCATGGTCCTTGCTGGCTAACACTAACGCCTCTATCCAAGTCTCAGTTTAGAGACAAGTTTAGGAGAAAAAGCTCTGGAATATCTGTTTTCTCTAGAAAAAAAAGAGGCTTCAGCAATCCCTTTTCTGCCAATAAGAAAATAAATACCAGTGGGTGAAAGTGAAGAAAACCAAAACTGTTTATTGATAAACAAAGTGCCCACACAGCACAGGAAAAGAATTAATAAATGCTAGATATTGAACTGTCAGATCCTCACCCCAGACACACACAGCCCCACACACATCAGAACAAAAACTCCCAAAATGTCAGGGAAAGAAAGAAAGCAACTGGTTGGCCATGTGAAAAGGGGGAACAAAATGGCACCCGGTTTTGTCTCAGGGAGGGGGAAAAAAGTTCACATAGCAGATCAGGCAAAACATATGGGAACCTGTTGAACTTCTGATGTGGACCTCCTTCTCACAGCAGATAAAGCTGGTGGATTTTGGTGTCTTTTCTCATGTTGATTCAGCTTTCCCCACAGACCCAGAGGTCAGGGGCCAGGCAGACTGGTTTCCACATCTCCCCACAGGACTCAGCTGATTGTCTCCCAGAAACCATCTGATCTCGGACCAAAACCAGGATGAAAAATTTAATAAAATAACAAAAGTAGACTAAGGATTGCTGCTACAGTCTCTCCAGGCCAGGGAAAGGGGAAAAAAAGAAACTTCTTGCATAAGCCAACAAAGACCAACATTGCTAAGCAAGAAAGTAGCATCCAGTTCTCCCCACACCCAAGCACACCCAAGAGTGAGCCTTTGAGCAAAGCCCCCGCAAGAGCTCCTAGGCTCCCACCTTCCCTCAGACACACCCTTAAGATACAGCAGACATTTCTGGGCATAAAGCAGATGATAAGGGAATAGAGTATCATCATAAAATCATACTGAGAAACCAAACGAAACAGAAAGTTACCAAAATGAGAACTTTTGGGTTTGGTACTAAACTAGCCTGGTTCTTCTCCCTACTATGCTGAGCTACAGATAAATATAGCAAGTTTTCCAGCAAAATGACTAGAATGAAAAGGTTTTCTTAATTCCATTAAACAACATGAAATGATGCATTTTAGCCATGCAGAATGGTAAACAGAATGGAAAGACATTTGGAGCATGTGGATGGGGTAAGTAAATCAATAGTTCATGGGAGAAAGCTTCCAGCAGTACAGATTGTTTGAACTACTTACTATTATGTCAAATTCACTTTAGCATGAGCAAATAGACACACAATATGATTAATATTGAAAGAACTATTTCTACTGTTTGCATTTAAAGGCCTAAAGTCATATAGATTTTTATAATCAACTAAATCTTAATAACAATAAAAATACTTTTATTTAACCCTTAAAGAGTTGATGGACCAAGTATTCTTTTTGCCTCTTTGGACAATAAGAAGTCCATTAAATATTATAGACATATTTTTTTTCTTTTCTTTATTAATACCCTTGTGCTTTATTTATAATTTTAATAACACCTCTTCTGTGGGAATCATCTTTGTCAAGAGAACTGAAGGAACATGAAAAGACAGTGTAATTGCAAACCAAATAAACATTTCCCACATTGGGAAAAACAAAATCCCACCAAATATCATATCTGGTTAATAGCTTCCTTGACAAAAATATAATTTCCTCTTAAAAATTATATTATTCATGTCCTTAAATATGTACGTAGTGTTGAACAGAGATGGAAATAAGTACCAGCTTCAAGGACTCTATTGCAAGTAAGTCTTTAAATAAGCATGTAACTGATTTTACTTTTTAAAGGCTCCTATCATGTTTTCCAATCAACTGTTTTACCAAAGCTAAGACCATATTCTTCACATAAGGTTCAAAACTGGTCTGCATTTTCTTGGAACCGAGAGTACATTGAATAGTATGACTCATATAGGCTTGCATTTAAAAAGTGGTTATTATTGTTACTTAGCTCTGGTTCACTTTACTGTGGTCATTGAAGACATTGTTTATTACCTAATTTGGGTAGGAAGACAAAATATGAGACAGAAAAGCATAAGAAAAAAATGAGGTTATTGAACTTATTTGAAAAAGAGACAGGCCTGCACTTAAAATGATAGGTTTACATAGTAAGATTTCTTCAAAATTTCTTTAGCCTTCTTTCTAAGTTTCCTATCAAGAGCCCAAATTTGTCCATACCCTTAAAGAAGGGAAGCCCGTTACTGCTTTGAGGTGTCTTGGTTCTGTCCTGTTAATATTTCAGCCAAAACATCACAACATCACAACTGTCTGACAGGCAGAAACATCACTTTCACCAGGTACTTAAGATTTTAGACAGCTAAAGTGGTGCCTATTCCACTCGTCCACTATTGATAACATAACTACTCATCCAAGCAGGATTAATATAATTTTTGTTGAACTTTTCTTACAGTCTTAAAATATGCAGCACTGCCAGATGCAAAGTTTACCTTACTGGCCTTCTGTTTATGGTGTTCAAAATTTCATCAAGAGAGTCAGCCTCTGCAGAATATTTTATGTCATTATAAGTATTTTTGTTAAGTTTATTATTAGATAGTACTGAATGAATTAGTCTGGAACTCATTAATGTGTCACAGAGCCGGCTTCAATAAATGGGGGAAGGAGGAAAGAAATTTTATATTAAGCAAAGGGGTTTGGAGGTGGAGATATAAAGTCTAAAGGATGTGCATTGCTTCTCAAAGCTCTGTCAGAGGTTGTTTATGGGACAGAGCTGAGGAAATGAATGCAAACCACAGAATCAGAAAAGTATCAAGCTTAACAAATTATAAACACACTTTCACAACTGAAATGTTGACATGAGCAATATCTTAACAAAACAGTGAAGAAACACTAGTTCAGATGGTAATACATTTGTTTACACTTTCTTTTATTATGAAGCAAGAGTTTAGTGCACTCACACAGGCAAGCACAAAATATCTTCATGATAGGTGTCTTCAGGCCACCTACAAAATCAGAATGGGATTGCCAGTGAAGGCTTTTGAATGAGTCTTGGCTAGACTTTTTAAAACCTATTTGAGCACTTTTTAAGGGCACCCTTTGAGCACTGTTTAAAACCTTACTTTTAGGAAAGCCAAGTTTTGAATGCTCAAGCATTAAAATAGAATAAGCTTCTAAAAATTCTGGATTTTTTCTATTTTTTTCACCTGGGCATGTGACTCCTGAGAAATTCCCTAATTTCAGGATGCTAACATGCAGGTGTTGAATAGAACTGGAAAAAAGAACTGAGAAAAAGAATCTTTTTTATACTCCTGGACCTAATAGTATGAATAGTCCCTAATAGTCCCTTGTTGTGTAACATCATTGTCAGGACATTACATAATGAAATTCTGGGTTGTTCAGAGATTTGTACCATCGTGTCAATAGCTGAGCTGAAGTAGCATGGAGGACACAACACTATCATCATTAGACAGCTTAGTATAGCATTTTTGGATCAATATTTATATTTATTTCAGAGCAACCTCCATATCCCATCATTCATTCTATTAATAGTGAATGTGCTACCTCTCACTCCTTACCCCTGCCTACCACCAAACCTTATCCATGAGTGTCCTAAAAGTCTTATCTCAGAGTATGTTTTCCTTTCTAGCAACTTCGGTTTTCTTCTTTCCAGGGATAAAAGCTGCTTTCTCAGCGAGGAACTCAGAAAAGTGTTACTCCCTGCAATAGCAGAAGTCAGATTTCTGAAATGACTATCTGTCAGAGATGTATTCGTTTCATTCTACATAACTGAAAGAAACAAATTTTGCCAATAGTCTTACTGCGTATTTTCAAATTACCTCACATTAACCACAGAAAGATATATTAAGAAAAGTCAGTGGCATTGCTGTGTGCTGCTTTCCCTTCCCAGTGTTAGATACAAAATTCTATCCTGTCTGCTTGGTGGGAATCTGTCCAGGCACAGAGCCCAGAGTCCCGTTGAAAAAGCCTAGATAAGTGACTATATGCCAGTAAAAGGAGAATAACTGGTCCTTGAAAACTCAGTGCAAGTAGCAGTAGTTCAAAGTGTGTGTCTTCAAAAATTCTTTGGGAACCAGAGCAGCACCAAACTCATTAAAATTCACATCATTCCCAGCTTCATTATCTCATCCAGATGTTTCCATGACTGCCCCTTTAAAGAATTCCTGTCTAAATTTTATTTACATTTGTTCACCAATATTGATGCTTCATGAATAAATGCAGTATGCTGTCAGTACTGAAGACTAATTACATCTATGTATGAGCCCAAGAACCTGATTGAAAAATCTGCAGTAGCTAGACTGAGTTTAAATAAACACTTTAGTGTAGTGCTTTAATTGCACTTTAGTTTGTAATGTAATTTTTGGCTGTTGAAACTATGATTTAGTCTGAGCTAATTACAAATTATTTTCTACTCAGTAATTAATAATAAAAAAAATTGTAATTAGACAGCTGCTCTGGATCAGGGTGGCAGTTTGTGTTAGCTGACTCATGATAGACTGACAGATAAACAAGAGCTGCATTTGGGGACTGGAACTTACTGCACCTTTCTGTGTTTTGTTTTCAGTCAGAAGAGTTATAATGGTTGAGAGTACTTAAAAATACTCCTTGGTTGAGGAAAGTTGGTATTTACGGAGGGAACTTCCTGTGTTTCTGCCACTTGTGAAGGCGAGTCATTCTACTTGTGGCTGATTGAGATGTTGGAGGTTCCTTTCTCTTGCTCAACAGAAAATAAAGCAAACTTCAACTTTTCCTGCATGCCACATGACTGCATCTCAGCAAGACTCTAACTCACACCAGGAAAACCAGCAACATTAGAAGCTTTTTATCCACCACTCACCTGAAATTTACATACACTACCACAAAGTGAATACAAGTCAGGCATGATGCTTCCATATTTCAGCGACTCCTTGATAAATATGTCCCATGGACCAGAGGTGTTTGGTGGCAAAACACCCTCTTTGATACCAGCATTACTTAAGAACTGCTGACCCAGAGAATAGTATATGTCATGTACCACTCAAAACAGCACTGCTCTACTTCTGCTGATTTGCAAGCTTCCTCATCTTTATCTATAAGATAAACAGTGAATCTTCTTTAGATAACTATCTACCCTAAAATCACCAGGGATTGATTCTGGAGCATAAACAGAACCTGAAAAAGACAAAGGACACTCTGCTACTTCCTCCTTCATTTGGGGTTCCAGACTTTTCAATTTCTGCCATTTACTGTGTTTATTTTTTAGTTGGTATGGCAAATGTTTTGCATTTTGAAAATGCAGCAACATTTCCCCATTTTTTATGAAAAGAAAAATCAAAAGGCCTTAATAAATTGTCTTTGGATTGCATTTGGTATCCTCTTATTCAAAGTAGGCTGTAAAGTGTAAATTTGCCCAAAGTTGGAGAAAGTATAAAAACAATTACAATCACTCAGTGGCGGCTCTTCAGAAAGTTATTTCCTATAACAGCTGAATTCAGTTTTCTTTTCAAGTTCATTTGAACATTCATGTTTATGCCACCTAATAAAAGAATAATTGAACACTAAGTAATACACTGCAAAACAGTCTTCACATGCTTTAGGATTAGAATCTGTCATAAGGTGTGATGCTGTCAGCATGTAGATAACGTATAATTGAAGAAAGGCTTTAATAGAATATTATATATATGTCTAAAAACACACAGAGTTGTACCACTGGGAGATCTTAATACATACAGCTACTACCTCATTACTTACAGTAACCTCATGTCCTGGTACATGTAAGCTGCTGGCAAAGTTGGCTAATTGAAAAAGCCATATTAGGGATAAAAAATCACCAGGAACACACACACTAAAATGTAACCATAAATCAATCATATAAATAGAAGCCTTAATACAACTGACAGTCTATAATTATGTAAGTAGTTTGAACAACATACTGTAACTGATGTTTTTCTTAAAATACTTCTTTTGAAACACATTGCCGTCTAACAGAGCATAAACATCAGTTTTACAATGTCCCCATGAACCATTTCCAAAGGAAGAGATGAATGATTTGTCTAAGTCTAAAATCTAAACCCCTAGACTATCCTAAGACAAGGCCATAAAATTGAAAAATAGAATACAATGACAGCCCTTTGGACTGACACAAAAATGAAGAAAATAGTGCCTGCCTGAACACATTCACTTCTCATGGTCTATAGAGAGCAAGATAAAATCTGAAAATGGATGTGTTTAATTAAAAATAACCTGTGTATCCTTTTTCTGTCCTTTTTGGAGCACTTCTCTGTTAAAACTGTCCTCGATCATAATGTGGTAAGAATCTATGAAACTCGTTGTATGTTCATATTTCAAATGTTTATGCTCCTGATGTTTCCCAGAGCATATTTAGGCCAAGATTTCTAAAATAAGGTAACAGCTCTTTCTCTATTTTCCTCTCTTTCCATGTTTTCAGTGCAAATTTAGGAAATATAAAGAAAACCTTTGGGTTTATGTTGGCTTCCTAATTTTTTTTTTAGCAGCAAAAGTATCCTAAAAAATCACTAGTGCAGTGCTATACACTTGGTAAGTGGAATAAAAACAGGCCCTATTTTTAAATGAAACACCATTTTTCATGGGAAATCTAGTCTCAACTACTGCATCTAAGATAGCTAGCATCATCATAATGAAGTATTATTGAAAGGAGGTATGTCTCATCCTTTAGACAAGTGTAGTACATGCCCTAGAGATTTTCAGAGTGCACTAAATTGCAAACCCACTCACCTTAGCAAAAATATTTTACCCTTAATTTTGATGTGCTTTGTTTGATTTCAACACTAAAGCTTCAATTCTCATATGCTCATATGATGGAATAGAATGGTATAAGATAGTAGTAACAAGATTAAAAATTGTGAATGTTAAATTCCTCCAAACACTAATTTAAACTATTCCTGTGGTAAGAAATGATACAGGGACTCCAAAAATGTACCTGTTTGGCAAACAAGAGTAATTGTGTCCTACAATAGGAGGTGTGGCCTATGGGCTGAGGGAGCTGATTGCTCCTCTCTATTCACGGCATGGTCAGCACTGCCATGTTGTGCTCGCTTCTGTACGGTGTACAAGCACTGCCAGGGAGTCAGAGAGGAGCCCCAGCACAGATACTCACAGCAGCACAAGAAACCATGGAGCTTGGTCACTGACAATGTCCCCTGCGCTGGCAGAGGGGAGCCCATGGTAAAGCAGTAAGTGTGGTGGCATGGCTCTACTCTGAGGTGACACCTCCTGCCAGCACGTTCCCATGCTTCTCTGGAGCCACATGCTGAGCACAGGGAACTGGCTGCCTGTGTGGCTGCAGCCTAGGAGGGCATCAGCAGAGCAGTGCATTGAGCTTGGCACTTTGCCTGCTCTTCCACACCATAAACATCCGAGTGCTTTCCAGGAGCTGGTTTCATCCCAAAACCAAAGAGCTACCCATGGTAAGGAATACTTACCCAAGGATTTCTCCACAGTGCCGGAAATGCAGGGGGAGAATTTCTTGGGGTGCAAAATTAGTTTGTTTAATGTCAATTTTACACCCTTAGACAACTTGTTGGTTTGCTGCAATCAGGATACCAACTTTAGTCAGCTTGCAGGGGAAAACCTTCCCTTGGTGTGCTCCCTGCCTCCAACTTCCATGTGCCAGCACAGGGCTGTCAGGCTGCACATGGCCCAAAAGACTTGTGTGTAGCCCAGGGATGCAGGCTGTGCTGACATCCCCTGTCCTGATGGGTCCTCCCACAGTTGACTCTGCACTCCCAGGCATCCCTGGTCCTTCTCCAGTCTCAGCTGACACAGCCTTTCCTTCCCATTAATATGCAACAGTATAACTAACTCTGCAAGTCCAAGCTCCCACAGTTGTGCTGGGAAGGCAGGCAGGGCTTGCCTGGCAGATTCCCAGGCTTTCTGAGGGCAGCCCTGAAGCAGGCTGCCATTCAAACCCAGCATGCTTTGGCCTCAGGAGGAAGCACTGGAGGAATGGGAACTGTACCTGAGAGTCTGTGTTGACAGAGAACCCTGGACAATTCTTTTTTTTTTTTCTAACAGCAGCCACTGACACATCCCCAGTAAATCATTTTACCAAATCATACCATCACCAGGAGTCGCACACAAGTAACACTGAGCAAGAATGCTTCCATCAGTTTAAAGGCTCCATCCAAGCCACAGACTCTCAGTATAGTCTCCCAGCTAAACCATTGGCAAGGGAAGTAAGGCGGTAGGCACTGATGCCATGGAGGTAAAGCTGGAAGCAAGGAGGGGCATGGCATGCTTCTTCTTGGAGGCACCCACAAGGTTGCCCAAGGCCATTGCTCCGCTCTGGCTCTAATCTCACCCCTGCTAGAGACCCAGTCTAGAGCAAGGCTGTCCCCTTTGGCCATTTTTGTCTGGACATAAACATGGTTTCTTTTTCTGTTCATACAGAGACATTCAGAATTTAAGTCTTGTCAATAGTGCCTCATATTTTAAAACTTTGAGGAAAACCCCTAAATTCTTTATGTACTTTTAAAATACTTTGCTAGAATGTTAATACAGCAACTGCCTTTAGATAGTCAACATTTCCAAAAACTGCAAAAAGTCTGATATAGACATGAGAAAGTAATTTCCCTGTACTGTCTAGGGAATTTCATTTTCCCATGGCAATGTGTTGTGTGGAACACTTAGAAATATCTTTTGAAGGAAAAACATTTTATACATCTTTGTTTCAAGATACTTGTTTATGAAATGAGAATCAAAAGATTCAGCTATTGTCAGAATAAAGGCAAGTAAAATAACAGACCACTGTAAAAGTAAAAAAAAATTGCCAAATAATCTATATTAAATTTTAGTTTTGTTATATATTCTTGGTTAAAAGGAAGAATATATCTATGATTTTCCTTATACTGGTCCTTATACTGATTTTTTTAAGCTTGCCTGTATTCCTAAGTTTACAATTAAAACTACATCCAAGTGGTATTAAGTCCAAATCATACCAACACATCAACTCTGGAAACAGTATTTCTTTATGATTCCCATAAAAAACAACAACAAGACTTAGTCATCATTAAGAACTTGATTCCTTCTTTCATTTCTGTGAGTCTAAGTTGGTAATAAATCAACTCAGTGAAGAGCCATTAAAACTAGAGTAAATTCAACCAAAACCACGTCTTAAATATAACATGGTATTTTAATCCAAAGGCTATTAAAAGAAATTCCATTTCCTTGCTGGTAGTTTTAAGTACCTTCCAAAACTGCTGGCACTATGTGTGCATTATTCAATGGTTCCCAAAAGTTTTGAATATATACCATGCTTTCTCTAGTCACAAATGATATGGAACAAATTAAAGGAGAAATAATCTCTTTGAAGACAGATGTTAAGGAACTAAATTACCCAGATCCTTTAAGCAGGAATTGCACCCTAAGTCATCAAGAATAAGGTGGTTGACCCCAGCCATTTGTCACTGGCCACAGAACAGAAGTTAAACATATTATGGGATAGGAACAACTATCTTAAGCAATTAATACCAAAACTTGTTGTTCAAAAAGACTAAAAATGCCATGATTAATTTATGATTCATCATTTAGGATCCAGCTCATCATGGATCTTCAATACTTGCATATGTCACCCTAGGACAAGTATGTATACAACCCACTGAAGTTATAGACATATTCAAAAGCATAAGGTCAGATTGTTACTCTGTGTTGAAAAAAGACCTTTGAGCTAGCTCCTCAGAAGCAGTTCCCAGTGCTGACTCTTGTCACCTGTTTCTGTGTTTGCCAGTGTTTAGGGAAACACTGAAACACCTAAACTTCATAATAAAATGCTCAAATTGTCAAGTAATTTGGAAGACTAACAATCTTGGAACAGGGGATCAAAGAAGAGCCTTATTATGTCTCTTTTAGATTCAGAGAATAATATTTCAGTTTTCAATCAGCCTGAACTCAAAGTCATTAAGTTTATTAAGAAATCTTTGTCTTAGGAAGCTACCAGTGAGCCATCTGAATTACCAGTACCTCACTTCACATGACACTGTTGTAACTGTCTAGCACTCACTATTTCCAGAGAAGAAGAAGATTTCCTGGAAAGTTATAATTTGCTATTAAAAATAAATAAGTTTAAGAACTGCCTGCTTTATAGAAAAAAAAAAAAAAAAAATGGGCATATAGGTCTCTGGAGATGTCTGTCCATACAACACAATGTTTCCAAAGATGGTACACACAGAAAGATAAAAAACGAATTGAAGAGTATAACAAAGAATTTTGCAAAGCAAATGTTGTTTGTGAGAAATCACAGCAGGCAGACTAATGATTTGCTTTTTTTCTAAATTACTTTCAGAGGCAATCTGACATGGTCTGGCTGGGGAAATACACTTTTTGAGACATGGCTTAAGAAACAAGAAACTATTTTTTATATTCCGTTGTATTCTTCTGTCTTTTTGAATACAGGGCACATACTCCATGAAAGCGTATTTGGTTTGCATGGCAAGGTTTAAAAAGGAGTACTTTAGAGGTGGCTGCTGTAAGTAGCTGTCAGAAGTTTTGCCCATGTCCAACAGAGCCAATGCCAACTGGCTCCAAGATGGACCCACAAATGGCCAAGGCTGAGCCCATCAGTGACAATGGCAGTACCTCTGGGATCATGTATTTAAAAAGGGAGAAAAAACTGACCACAGCCCCCATTGTCCCTCACATACGCTGTTGGTGGAGAAAAGCTGGAGAATCCTGTAGTTGAAGCTGGCTCAGGAAGGAGGGAGAGGTGGGAGGGAGGTATTTTAAAATTTCATTTTGTCATTACCCTGCTCTGAGTTGATTAACAGTAAATTAATTTCCCCAGGTCTGTTTTGCCCATGACACCAATTGCTGAGTGATCTGTCCCTGCCTTTGTCTCAGCCTAGAAGACCTTAATTTTATTTTTCCTCCCATATCCAGTGGAGGAGAGTAGAGTTAGATACACTTTAGTGGGCATCTGACATCCAGCTAAAGTCAATCCACCACTGCAAGTATTGTTATTGATTTTTATTGGCTCCCTACACAGACTGACATTTATTTATACTATTCAGGCTCATGTGCAAAAATACAGGTCAGCTAAGAGTTGACTACATTTTGTAGTTTTCTGAAACTTGCCTTCTGATTAGAGAATGTATTTAATTTAAAACCATCAGGTGGTAGGTATGGCTGTAACGGCTCAGGCACCTTAGACCTCTTTCAATCTCAATACATCTCTTCCTTGTATTCTTTTTTTTTCCATCCATAAGGTAATGCATAGCTTTAGAGCAAACATGGAGTTTTCTGGTGTCTCTGGATCTGCCACAGAAATAATCAGGTGAATTCGTTCATTTATGTGAGACAAGAGACCAGTTTAAATGACTGCAATGTCCCCACCTAAAGTTAGAAACTGTCTTGTACTAAAACTTGAATGAGAATGCAAGCAAAAGATATAAATAGTTGAGTCGAATTTCAAAGAACAGATGCAGGATTATCCTGCTGCAAGACTTCTCTGCTACAAAATACTGTCAAATCTCTGCTGCTGTATACAATCATTCTTCTACCAAGGGGAAGTTCAAACAACTGTCTCTACCTTTCTCCCTCTACATTTCAAAGCAAGACTGCTGTTTGTAGGAAAGAACTTCATGACTCTTTTCCTGGTGTAGGGAAAAAATTTTCTCTTTTATAGTTGTTTATGTCTCCAATATTTCAGCAGTACATGAGGAGATGGATAATTATCATTTCATTTCTAAGTGTTCAGAAAATTATTTAAGTGATACTAGAGTAACAAAAGTTTTCCTGTCAGTCAGTGCTCAGGGGCTGGGTAAGAAAGACAAGAAAATTACAGGTCCAAATGAAAGAAGAGGTAAATGTTGCTATAAAGTAGTGTTCCATGATATAACTTTGAGTTTCTTCCTTCTCTTCTTGATAAGAAATAATAACAAAAACACCTCAATAAAGTCCCAGCTAAAACTGGTGTCTAGGTTTTGAAGGACAGTTGTCTGCCAGGGAGAGCTAGAGCTCCCCTTAGAATTGAGAATGTCACCCCCTCCCCTCTAAATTATTATAATTTTGCAATTAGGGGCTTTCAGGCAAAGATATGGGAATAGGAGTAACAGTTCTTTAATAGGAATAAAAAA